>OY992885.1:30640711-30645711 GCA_963921405.1 Cepaea hortensis
CACAAGATTTTATTAGAAAGCAGCAAGTCAAATGGTTTGGCCATGCAAGTAGGTTACCAGTCAACAGCATACCACAACAAGCAATGATGTACAGACCAGATGGAAACAGAGGAAGAGGCCGACCACGTAAACGTTGGACGGAGGGAATAGCAGAGTCCAAGGGAATATCGATATATGAAGCCCATAATCGGGCACTCTCACGAAGTTTATACTTCACCTCGACACCGCAAGGCACAAGAGGAACATGATGAGATGATGAGATGAGATACAGTAGGTCATGAAATAACGATATAAGGTTTTACACCCTTCTTCTCGCCGTCTTTACATTCCAGACTTTTTAT
Organism: Cepaea hortensis; assembly: GCA_963921405.1. NCBI lineage: Eukaryota > Metazoa > Mollusca > Gastropoda > Stylommatophora > Helicidae > Cepaea > Cepaea hortensis. The sequence continues at coordinate 30,641,053 of OY992885.1, forward strand.
TCTGTACCCACTGTGGAAGGTTGGATCGACTTCACAGGGTACTGGTCGGATGAGAATTAGGTCACAAATAGGATATCTCAGAGCCTGGATCAATGTACTGGGAATTGAGCGTACTAACCACTATGCCATCATATATCGAATTGTACACATTAAACATGAGTATAACACAATTAGTTGGGAAATCTAGACAATGAATGTAGCACGTTGTGATACAAATGCCATGACAGAAATGTAACGCACTGAATTACAGCTGTGGTGATATACATTTAGAGCAAGGAATTTCAAAGAAAATCTAATACAAGAGCGAGAGGACACCCGAGAAGAACATGGACAGACGACATCATCTTTTATGTACAATCTTACGGAGTGACACCCACCCGGCGCTGGAACGTCAACTATCTCTCCCCACGACACGTGACGGGAAAAAGTGGAAGAAGATGAAGCTGGTAATTAAATGCATTTCTTCTTGGACTCTACACACTTTGAGGCGGTGTTAGCACGTGGTGCGAGCCACACAATTTTATAGACCGATCGGCGTTCGAGGGGTCATATGGTCTATACCACGACGAGCGCCTTGAGTTCTAAAAACATTTCCTGATATCGATTCTAGGCTGGGTCGACAGGGGAACCCAGGTTTGCGAATCCGAATCCACGACTATTGGGCTAACAGCCCCGCTAGCTAGCCACAGCGCTTCCGCAACTCGCCATTAAATGATGTCCGCCATCTAAGTAGCATATACCATTTAAATATTGTAACACACTGAATTAATATATCGTCATTATGTGCCCTGCAACTGGCATTGTTGTTCATGTCTCTCCACAGATCTGGGACCTGGGTTTTCTGGATCAGCTCTGTTGATGATATTCATCTATACCACCGTCTCAGTACATCTAACATTAAATTTCTCTTGGTCTGCCTCTGCCTCTATTCCCATTGATCTTTCCTCTAAAATTACTGGAGAGGTTTGGCCATCGTAGCCCATGACTCTAGGAATGGAAAATCCCAATTGCACCTCCCAATGGGAGGGAGAAACACACTACGCTGTGGCAAACGCAATCCTGGGGACCGAGTACCCACCGGGATAAGTGAACAACCTGCAGTTGAGCAGAGCAGAGCACCCACTTGTCCTGACAGTCGGAATTGGTTGTCAAAAGCAGAGGTAAAAGTCCCCCATGTGGATGAGAAAGTCAAGGGCAAACTACAACATTATCTTACCAAGAATTTCATGTGTTCACGCGAATTATATATAATAAACACAAAATAGATGAACTGCAGAAACAGAGAATGAAATGTTCACATTGAAAAACAAATAGCATAACATTAAGATAGTGTGCCGAACAACATGTAACATAAAATGAATATAACACCTTGAAATACATATATCTGAGAATGAGTGTTTGAGTTGTACATGTGAAAGAAAATGAATGTAACACACACCATAACAGATGACATACGCGTAAGATGACACACTGAAATGCAGATAACATCAATAGAAGGTAACACTGTGAATTACAAATATCACGTAAATACTCTAACACATCAACGTACAGATAGTATCAAATGATTGCAGCAGATGGAGTTACACATAGCATACACTGTACGTAACATGGAATTTCAAAAATAATATATAAAAACAGTAACAGTTTGAGTAACAAATCAAAATTATGCATGTTACAAATAAATCATAAATACCATAACAATAATGGAACAGGGATACATATCAGCGATTCCAATTTTACACTCGTTATTTTTGTAATTAAAAGTGTTGTAATAAGTGTGTTATGTATGTAAGTTAATTACGCCATTTCAGTGTATGTTACACATTGAGTTGCACCTAACAAAAGGAGAGCAGCATATTTGGTGTATGTTCTACTATACACATAATTAACTGTCAATTACTGCCTATATAGTTGAGTTGAGTTGAGAAGCGACACAACTGCACTCACGACATTCCCATAAGTGCTCCGTCCCCTTGTTCAACAGCCAGATAATCGCTCCCACCGCTATCTGATTTAAAGTTCTCCTGGTCTTCTCTCTCAGTTTTGAGATTCTCCCAGAACACCTATCGATCCCACGCAATCTCATTCTTTCTACATACGGGTTCTCAATCTGTTTCCCCGCCTTCTCCATCTGGTCCCACAAACGCATGACTACCTCCCCCTTGTCCATAGGCAAGATACCACCAAGAGGTGTATTCCCTGCCAGCCTATCAGCCTGTTCATGCCCCCGCACCCCCACAAGACCAGGACAAAATATCCATACAATTCTCACAATCTGTGACCTCTGAAGCTGCATATATATATATATATATATATATATATATATATATATATATATATATATATATATATATATATATATATATATACACATACATTGGCACCTTGCCGTCTTGACAGACGATAGTTTGTGCTTTAAAAAGGCATAATAACTTTTAACTATGGCGGTAGCGAGTGTGACTGATAAGGCCAATTTGCGCTGTAAATGTCCGTTCACAGTGGGTGCATGTGAACACGTGGTCATTTCCACCATCATGCACCATCTTACGTCTCAAACGCTTGGTGTGTGACTTTTCTGCAATAATTTTCTCCTTTGACTTTATTCCATTTCTGATATTTGCCCTCCATGCAACACGTTCAGCGGCGACTTGCTCCCAATGTGCATTATCAATGCCTGTATCAATCATGTCCCGCTTACACACATCTTTGTATCGTAGTAGAGGCCGACCCTGAGATCTCTTACCCATCTGTAATTCACCAAAAAAGATATCCTTTGGTATTCTACCATCATCCATCCGCCTAAGATGTCCTATCCATCTAAGTCTACGAAGACTGAGCATGGAATAAACTGTCACACAACCTGATCTTTCCAATACTTCAGTATTTGTGATTTTGTCTTGCCACTTAATACCAAGAATTCTTCGCAGACACCGCATATGAAAGCTGTTTAAATTGTTCTCTTGGTGTGAGTAAGTTGTCCAGGTTTCACTGCCATAGAGAAGAGTACTAAGGACACAGGCTTGATAGACAAGGACTTTTGTTTTGGCAGTAAGCTTCCTGTTCTCCCAGACTCTTTCTCTTAACCTGTTCATTGTTGTTGCTGCCTTACCAATCCGGATGTTGATTTCCTGCTCTAGGGATAATTTGCTATTTACCACCGATCCTAGATATGTAAAATGGTCTACTATCTCTAGTTCGGCGTCGTCAATAAAGATTGATGGTACCCCATGTGCATCTTGTGACATAATCTGTGTCTTCTTTTTGCTAATTGTTAAACCAAATTCAGAACAAGCATTGGAGAATGCAGATAGTAGACATTGCAATTCTTCCTCAGAGTGGGTCGTAACTGCAGCATCATCTGCAAAAAGCAACTCTCTGATCAGTACCCTCCTAATTTTGGTCTTAGCCTTCAATCTCTGAGCATTGTAGAGGCCGCCATCTGAGCGTGAGTGAATGTATATACCACCATCCTGATCACGAAATGCATATTTCAGTAGAAGTGAAAAGTATATTCCAAAGAGGGTGGGAGCTAGTACACAACCTTGCTTAACTCCACTCTTGATTTCAAATTCTTCAGAAGTTGCACAATCTATATATATATATTAAGGCCGCCTGGCTGGTGTAGTCGCCGCGAACTGCGCAAGTTAGGGTTTTCTTTATGCCTCCGAAAGAAAAATAATCCACACCTTACGGAGGATTCGATCCCGGGTCTCCCGAAGAAGAATCCGACACTAAAGCCACTCGACCAGCCGCTCATCTCGCAATTAACGATTGTAAATACGATTTGTATAATACGATTGTAAATAGGATTATTATAAAACGATTGTAAATACGTATTATATAGCGTTTCTTAGGAATTTTCCTTTAGAGTCAATTTCAGAAAAAAGGGAGGACGGTGGTCACATTTTGATAAGTAGCAAAAGGAGTATACAAGACCATACTTCTTCCTCTTCTTCCTCTTCTCCGCTCGTCTTTCGATGGAAGTGCGTCCTTCCTATTTACGCACCTCAAAATTCAGTATGTCCGATTTCTATATTCACGTGTGCTGGGTTTGCTTTCTCTAAGCATATTCCATCCAAGATAACGAACTATATTCTTCCCCGTGGGTAGATTTTCTTTCCTAATAATTTTGCCAGGACAACAGCCTGAAGGCCTGCTCTTGGCGATTTCCATGGGCCGTGGGATTTGTCCCATGCATAACTTGCAAACGGAAACTCCTGTTTTTCGCCCTTATTCAAGAAAGTTAAGTGTCGGACCACACTACCCAAGAGATCAGGGATGCGTGTAGTATCAATAGATACATGTGATTCTTGGGGGAAAAAATGAAACCCTGCATCAATACTAATAGTCAAATAGTTCTCTTAGCAATATGGCACCAACTCTAATAGTCCAATAGTTCCCCTAATAGTACCGCACCAACGCTAATAGTTCAATAGTTCCCCTAATAGTACCGTACCAACGCTATAGTCCAACAGTTCCCCTAATAGTACCGCACCAACGCTAATAGTTCAATAGTTCCCCTAATAGTACCGTACCAACGCTAATAGTCCAATAGTTCCCCTAATAGTACCGCACCAACGCTAATAGTCCACTAGTTCTCCTAACAACATAGCACCAACACTAATAGCGCAGTAGTTCTCCTAATAATAAACATCAACT
>OY992885.1:30650711-30710711 GCA_963921405.1 Cepaea hortensis
TTCTTCTTCTTCTTCTGCTGCTGCCGCTGCTCCATTTACCCAAGTTAATTGTTGGGGAAGATGTAAAGATCTTTCAAGTACTCTTTCTAATGCTTTTTGTAAGTTGGTCTTCGTTTATCTAAGGTTGTTCTAACTGCAACCAATAAATGATTAGACAGACAGACAGACAGACAGACAGACAGACAGACAGACAGACAGACAGACAGTCGGGAACGGGAACTTATATGACTACTCATATGAATTAAATGAGATGCTCCCCATCAGGGGCTGGGCGAAGCCGGGCCGGATCAGACAGATAGACAGACAGATAGACAGACAGACAGACAGATAGATAGTCGGGAACGGGAACGTGAGCTTATATGACTACTTATATGAATTAAATGAGATGCTCCACACCAGGAGCTGAACGATGCCTGGCCGGGCCAGACAGACAGACAGACAGACAGACAGACAGACAGACAGATAGTCGGTAACGGGAACGGGAACTTATATGACTACTTATATGAATTAAATGAGATGCTCCCCACCAAGGACTGGGCGATGCCGGGCCGGGTCAGACAGACAGACAGACAGACAGACAGACAGACAGACAGACAGACAGACAGTCGGGAACGGGAACTTATATGACTACTCATATGAATTAAATGAGATGCTCCCCATCAGGGGCTGGGCGAAGCCGGGCCGGATCAGACAGATAGACAGACAGATAGACAGACAGACAGACAGATAGATAGTCGGGAACGGGAACGTGAGCTTATATGACTACTTATATGAATTAAATGAGATGCTCCACACCAGGAGCTGAGCGATGCCGGGCCGGGCCAGACAGACAGACAGACAGACAGACAGACAGACAGACAGATAGTCGGTAACGGGAACGGGAACTTATATGACTACTTATATGAATTAAATGAGATGCTCCCCACCAAGGACTGGGCGATGCCGGGCCGGGTCAGACAGACAGACAGACAGACAGACAGACAGACAGACAGACAGACAGTCGGTAACGGGAACGGGAACTTATATGACTACTTATATGAATTAAATGAGATGCTCCCCACCAAGGACTGGGCGAAGCCGGGCCGGGTCAGCTAGTACATAATAATACAAGTTGCAAGCTTTATGCTAAAAAAAGTGACCAAAAAAAATAAAAAATAAATCCCATAACCAAGCAATTGAAACACGAATTGGAAAGCAAGCGACAAGCGTGAAACTAATGAGGTCAAATCCAAACCACTGTTGTTAATATTCTCGCTTGATTTAACCAGATTTAATTTGGAGGAAATTGCATTACCTGTTCCCTGGGGAAAGCCGGAACGCTATATATAGCCTAGTGTTTTTCCCACCATCGATACGGCATAATTAAGGTACATTGATATAACCAACAAGAAAACGGAAATTAACTTAGTACACGGGAATACAGCGGATTGACTTTCACAGAAAAAGGGACGCGGTTGAAACGGTAACTGAACATGCTCAAACATGAAGACGGGTAAATGTAAATGTTGAATGCGACCTGAACATACAAGTAATATGGATACATTTTAGCATTCTTATTGAACTTCTTCCTCTTCCTCCCTTTCTTCTTTTCCTCCATTTACCTCAGTGAAGGGTTGGCGGGTATTGTAAGGATATGTGTGGGATCTTTTCAGTGTGCTTTGCAATTTGATGTTCATTTCTCTAAGGTTGTTCTTGATACCAACACTCTATCTTTTACGTGGTCTTCCATTTGCTCCGTATCAATTATCTTTCTTAAGTGTTGCTGTTTGTGTCAGCTGGTACCAGAGACTTCTTATGAGGTGACCAAATCATTTAATCTGTAGTGAAAGTGAAGCAAATTCCACCGCTGAGCAGGCCAAAGAGGCAAGACCGCACCAACGATCGTCAGAAGTAATCCCTTTTCGGGGAATGTTTTGGTCCTTTACCTTACTAAACGCTTACCGTGGTTATGTCGGCTGTCGTGCGTTCGCATTCTGACCTTTAATCCTGTTTCGCACTTATTCCACATAAACGCCGCTGTGTGTGCCTACCCACAAGCTATCCCACCAATCAGTTTGCGAATATTGTGCACTCGATGTATTGTGACCTGCCTAATTATCACAGAACCTCCTATTGGACCGTGAGAAAGCCAGCTCCTATCCCCGTATGGAAGTTTGTGTTTGGGACATATTTCTTGTTATTTGCAACAAGAATTCCAGGTACTCAAATTGAGACAAATAAGTTTCCATATTGCGTTGAGTGTTTGTCTGAGTAATATACTTGTGGCAGAATCTATCCAGTAAAAATGAGAATTGTCAAATGTTATGTATATTCAACACTACTATATGGCACAGAAGCCTAGGCAATTAACAAGCAATTAGAAAGTCGAATAGAGATGTCGATATACACAAGAATATGTAGTATGTAATGGAAACAAAAACAATCAAATACAGTGGTTCTAGAAAAACTGGGAATGAAAAGAGAGTTGATTAAAAATATTAAATAAAAAGAGGTAAGTGAAATACGTCGACCACGTTAAAAGACATAACACTTCTAAAACCCATACTAGAGGGTAAGGTTGAAAACAAGCGAGCAAGAGGTAGACAACGATACAAGTGGGAAGATAACATCAAGAGATGGACGAACATACATATGACAGAAGGTACAGTCAGTGGGCGAGACAGACAGTGATGGAGATTCATTGCAGCCAACCTTCATTGGGGAGACGGCACTTGATTGATTGCCTATACAGTTGCTTCGTGGGCTTCCCCTAGCTCCACATCCAGTTTCCTCGGTCCAGTTTCCTCGGTTCAGTTTCCTCGGTCCAGTTTCCTCGGTCCAGTTTCCTCGGTCCAGCTTCCTCGGTCCAGTTTCCTCGGTCCAGTTCCCTCGGTCCAGTTTCCTCGGTCCAGTTTCCTCGGTCCAGTTTCCTCGGTTTCAGACACAAAACGGTTGGTTGGGTTTCCTTCTCAGAGAATGGCCAAATGATTTCACCTGACGTCTTTACATATTACAGATTGCAATTGCATTAAGAATAGTCACAACGGCACAGTGGTTTGTGCTCTTGTCTTTCAGGACAAATGATGCAAGTTCAATGCCGAGGAGAAGCAGGATTATTTTCCCTTTCAAGCATTACAGCTCTGGGGTCGACCTCACTTCATAAAAATGGGTACTAGGGCAATTGAAAGGAGGTTCTGAGAATTCGAAACAATATTTTCACTGAGTGAATGTAAACACAGATGCCACACACAATATCTTGTTCGATTTATTGCCCGGTATATTACGCTGCATAAGTATTTCAGCTAAAGTATAATTCATTCATTCACTTTATATTACAGTTTAGTTTAGTTTAGTTTACTCGATGGATCAACATCACGGCACACGGGTGTAACCCATAAGTGCTCCGTTCTCCTCCTAACTCAAACCTGAGTCTGAAGCCCTCAGCTCAGTGCACGAACTCCGTAGCACCGGCGAGGATCCTGAAATACTTTGGGTAGATTTTTAACTAGAAATTTTGTCCAGGAAGCGCCGTTAGGCTACTCTTTTTCGATTTCCAAGTGCCAAGGAATTTTTACGTGCGCAACAATACACATGGGCGTCCGATCTCACTACCCAGAGACCAGGGGAAATTTTATTACTAGAAGTCCACGTGAAAAATTCACCAGGGAATGAACCCGGGACCTCCAGCACTCGAGGCGGACACCATACCTCGAGACCACGCAGTCCCAATTTCACTTTATATTATACAGTATATAACTGCAGTATGCACCTGATGAGATGCAGCGAAATATGCCAGGCAATCGTGTAACTCAATGTTTGTAGCTTTTGCATTTATATTACTGGGAACTGTCTAGGAAGGAAAGACAAAGAGAAAGGGAGCTGGGCACCACACCTCATATGTCGTGGCCTAGAATATGTGAAAGCCTAACATTTCACACACTGAAGGCAGCATGTGGTATGGGACTATATGCCTTTAACGACAAGGAGAAGTAAATATGCTATTTGTAAAGATGTCATTTCTAGTTTCTGTCTCTTCTAGTGAAGACTCAACTGTTTTAATACGCCCGTGCACTGATATATACATTTTGCGTGTTATTATTATGACACTATCTTGTCATTAGCCTGGTTTGAATTATTCTTGAAGAAGATTATTAGGACCGAAACGTCGGATATGTATGTTTTGCTGTCTTTGGTTTATCTTTACAAAAGTCAGAACTCCATTATTATTATACATATATATTTTTTATTTGCTGTCGCTCGCTTAGAACTCAAGCGTTGTCCATACACGTGCTACTAATTCTAGTGCACTGAGCTTATGTTTTGCGCTTGGAATAGCTTTCCCTATTAACAGTATCCTCTGCCATCAGGCTTCGGACTTCAGAGCTACTTGCAATTTACGTTCCCAAGTCAGGGTCGAAGATTCAACATCTTAGTTCAACTGACCGGTGTAGGGTTGAACTTGCTACCTCGGCATCAGCGCACCGGATGTTTAAGAACGACCGCTCTTATCAATTCAGCCTTGCAGACCTCCATTCCGCGTACGATGAATGAGTGTTCCTGTGATGACGCCAGTGTCCGGCTTTCGGTGTGACCTTATTTCTGGTTCAAAACAAGAGCAGATTCTTACGGCACATGGGGTCAAGATGAATGAGGTCGCACTGTAAATACTAGCTTCTGGGTATGGGGTGTCAGGGCTTCACATGTTCTAATAAGAGGGCTCCATGTGGCGAAGTGGCTACACAACCTGCCACGCATTCTGAAGGTTGTGGGTTCGAATCCCGACTACGTTGTGTCGGTTCACAAGTGCAATTTTCTCGGAGACTACGGAGGGGTAGTCGCTAGAGCTACGGAGTTCGTGCGATGCTTTCGAAAGGCCGCCCTGAGGAATGAGACCGAGCCATATGGGATAAAACCTGGTGCAATAAAGTCGATACTCTTGCCTTTAAAACCATTGTATTATATTCTAATAAAGCAACACAAAAATAATTTAAAAAATAATGTTTACACGCCTTACACGCATAGGGCTAGACCCATATTTGTATAGACCCACTGGCACATCAGGCATGGTGTGGACATATTTGTATAGACCAATCAGAACACCAGCATTTTTGCTTGCGTTCGCTGGCTGTGAACTCCAGCGTGAAGTCCTGTATGTCAGATGAAGACATCCTGTTGCCCAACATCAGTGTGATCTCATACCGGACTTAGGTTTGCATGAGGCATGATATGGCCATATTTGCATAGACCAATCGGCACACCAGGCGTGGTGTGGACATATTTGTATAGACCAATCAGAACACCAGGAATGATATAGCCATATTTGCATACACCAATCGGCACACCAGGCGTGGTGTGGACATATTTGTATAGACCAATCAGAACACCAGGAATGATATGGCCATATTTGTATACACCAATCGGCATACCAGGCGTGGTGTGGACATATTTGTATAGACCAATCAGAACATCAGGAATGATATGGCCATATTTGCATAGACCAATCGGCACACCAGGCGTGGTGTGGACATATTTGTATAGACAAATCAGAACACCAGGAATGATATGGCCATATTTGTATACACCAATCGGCACACCAGGCATGGTGTGGTCAGTATCACACGGGTCGCCCGTAATTCTCAAGGCATCACCTGTTACCCAGTTTAGGCTGGGTCGACTTAGGTGCCGAGGTCAATTAGAAACATACGGCCACGCCAATGCGGATTCAACCCCATGACTACTGGTCTGACAGACGAGAGGTTAGCAATTAGGCTACAAAGGCTCTCCACATACTCTAACCCACAGCTGAATACAATAGTGTGAAAAATTCCCTTCCTTGATGGCTTTCCATCCCCGGAAATTCTCAGAACATTCTGAAAATCATTCATCACCCATTCTATAAAGATAGGCCAATCCCAGAGCCGTGTAGGTCGAAAGCAAATATTCCTGCCACTGCATGGGTTTAAACAAGGAACCAAAAACAAAAAACAAAAACACACACACACACACAGACAGTAGCCAGCATGTCACAGCTGGTCCTGACCCATGCTGTCCCAGTAGCAGGATCCTGCTGTGATAATGAACATGTTACGACCGACATATTGTTTTAGGATCGAGAGCCCAGGGTAATAGGCGGCCTTTGTTTCCCTCCCTGAGCCAACGACGAGAATAAACATCGAACCGTCGTCCGACAGTGCTGATACCATCGTCGGCATAATGTCCTAACCATCACACGAGCGGTCCCGCTGAGCGTATGTTGTACACAGTATTTAATTGAATTGGAAGAGACTAGATAAATGCAAAATATGAATTCGGCAGATTAAACTAGATGTCGTTTTGATATACGTTTCAACGCCGCCCAGTATTCCACTCTAACAGAAAGAATATATATATATATATATATATATATATATATATATATATATATATATATATATATATATATATATATATATATATATATATGTTAGCGCCGAAAGTTGGACGGGGCTCACCAAATCCAACATCCCACATTATGCCAACGGCTTCGGACGGAGGAGTGCAATTGGGTCTGAAGAGGCCTTATCCCTTTGCGAAGAAATGCAACCTAAAGACTAAATGTCATGACAAGGCAGACCAGGCTTTAAGACTTAGTCGGCAACTTGTCTAGGATGGAACCTTCGACAGGCGGACATTTAGAGTATTGCTTTGCTGACCCGGCAGCTCCTGCAGCTTGTCTTGTTCCATACGCATAGGCGATCCTCTGGAGTAAACTAGGCAGGCCGAGAGAGGGATCATGCTGCATGGGCAACACATGGTCTCTAAATTCAGTCCAGGCTTGTGCTAAGAAGGGGTATAACTCCATACAAACTATCGTTTATATTGGCTAAATATTATAATTGACCGTTTGTTCGAATTCACATCCAGCCCGTCATTTTTAAATTGAACCTGCACTTCCAGATTCCAACCCAGCATATAATGTGTACCAGGAAATGTTCATGGAAGATAACTCGATCGGATTTGTATTGACCACATCAGGCATCGAGTGCCGATTGGTAAACTACGGGTTAGCATTGTATATCGAATACACCCGCATCCATGAATATGGTCCTTTTTTTTTTACCCACTGCACAGATGCTTCCTTGCATAACAATATCATTGTTGTATATTCTTCGTTGCTTTCTAGGCAAACTGATCGGACAATTTCCAGATCGAAAGTAAACAAACAACGGATAAACAGCCACACGCTTTATTACAAACATTTGCAGTAGGGAAAAACCGAATACAAGATTCTGTTTCCTTTGACCGTAGAATGTCGTTCGAGTTCGCCAAATGTCGGATCGTCTGTGTAAACAGCACAAGACAGTCTCACATTTACAATAACATCCGGCTTATTTTCTTATGAGCGGAAGAACTATTTCTTTTACTCATCGAAGTCAAATATGTTGACAGCACTTGCGTATCATTACAACACCGGAATTACTTCAAAGCTAACGTTTCCTGTCTGAGTAACGCGGATTTATAGAGTAAATATTAAATGATATCGAGTAAACATTAACTGATATGTAGGATAAACATTAACTGATAACGAGTAAACAATAACAGATATAGAAAAAAACAGTAACTGATATAGAATAAACAGTAACTGATATAGAATAAACATTAACTGATATAGAGTAAACTTTAACTGATATAGATTACACATGAAATGAAATAGATTAAACATTAATTGATATTGAATAAACATTAACTGCTATAGAGTAAACATTAACTGATGTGGATTAAATATTAACTGATATAGAGTAAACACTACCTGATATAGATTAAACATTAATCGATATAGAGTAAACATTAACTGATATGGAGTAAACAATAACTAATATCGAATACACATTAACTAATATCGAATACACATTAACAGATATACATTAAACATTAATTGATATAGAATAACCATTAACTGGTATAGAATAAACAATAACTGTTATAGAATAAACAAAAACTGACATAGAGTAAACATTAACTAATATAGATTACGCATGAACAGAAATAGATTAAACATTAACTGATATTGAATAAACATTAACTGATATAGAGTAAACATGAACTGATTTAGAGTAAACATTAACTGATGCAGATTAAGCACTTTCTTTTTAGCATATCCTATTTACAGGATATATAATTTTCACCCTCAGAATAATCATTGAAGACTCCGTAGAATTCCAGTCGAAATTAATCACCATCTTTGTCGACTTTCAAAAAGCCTTCGACAGTATCCACCGTCCTTCACTTTGGAATCTACTTAACATCTATGGTTTTCCTACCAAATATACCAACGTCATAAAATCTTTCTACAAAGAAACACGTTGCTGCGTAAGAACAGAAACAGGCAACTCTGACTGGTTCTCAGTCGAAACAGGAGTGAAACAGGGTTGTGTCTTATCACCGATGCTTTTTGGAATAGCTATCGATTGGGTCATGCGCAAATGCACAAACAACACAAATATGGGTATCCATTGGGTTGACAAAATTCTAGAAGACCTGGACTTTGCCGACGACATAGTGCTTTTGAGTTCAACACACCCGGATGCCCAAGAGAAAATAAACCACCTCCAAAATGTTTCAGGGCAAATTGGTCTCCAAATTAACACCACAAAAACAAAGACTATTGATCTTACCAACAGTTCAGATGACACCAAATTGAACAGCTACGTTCTTGAAAAAGTCAACAGCTTTACATACCTAGGAAGCAAAATGACATCTACAGGGGACTCAACACCAGAAATATCATCTAGAATCGCACTGGCATCTATTGCCTTCAATAAACTGTCAAACATCTGGAAGTCAAAGACACTCAGCAAACACACAAAACTTAAAATCTTCAACTCTTGTGTGATTCCAGTGTTAACGTATGGATGTGAAAGTTGGAAACCAACGGTAGCTTTAGATAAAAAATTAGACAATTTTGAGAACAAATGTCTTAGAAGACTTCTAAACATCCACTGGACAGACTTCAGAACCAATTCGCAAATAAGACAAGAGACTAAGCAAGATACAGTATCCAATTTCATAAGAAGACGCCGTTGGAACTACATCGGCCATGTACTCAGAATGGACAAGTCAAGACTCCCCTACCAAGCCCTCATATGGTCACCAGTAGGGAAAAGAAAACAGGGAAGACCAAGAGAGACCCTGCGTAGAACCATCATTAGAGAAGGCTCATTCAATGGCCAAGTAAATATCCAAGATCTACAACAGGTAGCAGCGAACCGCCAAGCATGGAGAGACAGGACTTCTGCCCTATGCGCGGCCTTAGGCTCAAGAGGAAAGACTAACTAACTAATTTACAGGACATCGCTGTCAACACCAGCATTTTACTGCTGTTATTGATGTCTTGGTAAGTTTACGCTCAGTAGTTTGCCATTGCTTTCTGAACCACCGGCTCCCATACCAACACGTTAAAACCAAGCACGACACGATCTACTGCCAAATCGGTCGCAGCTGTGATTCCAACGCCGGTAAGCGGGCTTACGAATCTCGTCCGCAAGCCCTTAGCCACGGAGAACGGGAGATTAAGAACTAACAGATGTAAATTATACAATCTTCACATTACCGGGGAACACAGGAGGGCGCCGAAATGGAATGATAGCTGAACTCACAGATAATGATGGGCACTCATATAAGAAATAGGGAGCTGCGGTACATGCCTGCCTGTCGGTCCGGTGATCATGTATTCAAATACCCGTCGAGGTGGATTTTTAATTAACTTTTAATTGGTTTTGAGGTCGACATAGAATAAAGAGGTGTCAGGAAATATCCTGAAAATGAAGGTCGCCGGGCAGATATCGACCGTATTACTCATCCAGTGCCAGGTGTAGACATCCCGCAGACAGACAGGCAGGCAGAAAGGCAGGCAGACAGACAGACAGACAGACAGACAGACAGACAGACAGAAAGACAGAGAAACAGCGAAGCTGCGACAGGTGAGTCTACTCAGCGTTGAATGGAATACAAGTTAAAGTACGGGGGCATATTGCGGGATGATGCAATGGTTGTTTAGTCATTCATGAGCCCTGATGGTTGGAGATTTTACATGAAGATTATCCAGTTACTGATCGCTTGATTATCCAGTTAGGAGTTTGATGGAGGGCCTATGCCTGTGACAGGTATTACATTATGGATCAAGCGAGCTAGTAATCTAAGCAATGAACTACATTTTAAAGTAATTATCTGGATCCTGGGCGAACTGTAGCCCTGCAGGATACCGCGTGACTGGAGTTTGGCAGCTGACATTTTCAGTGTAGGGTGTGTATGTGGGAGTTGACGATCGTGAGATGAGGATAATTCTACAGTTTGCGAAATAAATGGCCAAGAGAGGGAGGAGGAGGCAAGTAGACAAGACCCTCATTACAATGGTTGGACACGGGGAGGAACGCGAGCCCAAGGCATCATAAGAAATCCGAGCATCACAATCGGAACGGTAAATACTAAATACAAGAGGGTGTAGAAAGTAAAACCGTAGATCTAGTAAATTGAGGTATAATCAGCGGTGTTACACAGACAGACACAGATACACGGACAGACACATACGAAGATAAACACAGACAGGCAGACACATATACCACGTCTGTCACGAAGGGGTAGCGAACGCTATTCGCAATCTCCCATTACGTGTTCGAAAACAGCTGTAGGCGATTTGAAATCAGACAGCCCTGTGTTGATTTGTAACAAGGGTAGGAACGTGGTCGTTCTGAAAACATTCGCAAACACAAACTAACCTAGTAAATCACACACATCCACAATTCTGGGGTTAGTTGTGACGTCCTGTAAAGAACATCCTTTGGGGGGGGGACGTTGCGATCAACTCCAATCCCAGGTTGATGTTCTAGGCAATGTTACATTGCTTTCTGAACTAGAAGTCAACATTGAGGTCCAACTGACCGGTTTAGGGATTGAAGCCTCAAGCCCGTCGTCAGCACATCGGAAGTTTAAGCGCAAACGCATTAATCCTCTAGGCCACGTAGACCTCTCTGTCTGTCCGTCTATATGCCTGACTGTCTGTCTATATGTCTGACTGTCTGTCTGTCAGTTTCTCTCTCTCTCTCTCTCTCTCTCTCTCTCTCTCTATATATATATATATATATATATATATATATATATATATATATATATATATATATATATATATATATATATATGATTAAAAACCAGATAGATCATATCCTGATTAGCAGAAGGGTTCGAAATGCATTAACAGTCGTAAAAACAGTCCCCGATGCATACTGTTACAGTGATCACAGATTAATTACAGGCACATTGAGGGTAAAGTTAAAGAAAGTCAAGTATACAACAGGAAACCCTAAATATGATTTGTGCAAATTGAAAACTGACAAAGAAATACAAGATAATTTTAACAAAGAAGTAAAGAACAAATTTGATATATTATTTGATCTAGAGATCCTATTTCAAGATGTGGATGATCAATAGGAAATTTTGCATAGTTTAATCAGTTGTGCTGCAGAGAAAACTATTCCAAAATTAAAGAAAGTGGGTCGTAAGACATGGATGATTGAAGACATTTTACAACTAATGGAAACAAGACGACAGAACAAAAATAATCATGACAAATGTGAAGAAAGTTACAGAAAAGTCATAATATTATATAAGGAGGCAGAAGAAGCATGACTTGTGAAAAACTGCATAGAAATTGAAAAACAACACAACCGTAAAAATACCAAACTAATTCACAAAAGAATTCCGGAGCTTACTAATCAAATAACACACACATCAGCAGGCTGACTAAAGACAAAAGATGGAAAAATAATAATAGAAAAAGATCAGATTTTACAAATATGGTCAGATGATGTGAGAAACCTTTATGATGATAACAGAGAAGAATTATATAATAATTCAAAATAATAATGAAGGACCAGAAATTTTGAAGATGGAGGTTCAGAATGCTCTTAACCATATGGAATCTGGCAAGACCCCCGGTTCAGACAGCACAACAACAGAAATGATTAATGCTTTAGAAGAATATGGAATAGATAAAGTTACCATACTGCTGAATACAATATATGATACTGGTAAAATACCTCATGAATTATGCAACTCTGTATTTAATGCAATCCCAAAGAAATCAGGAGCCTTGGAATGTGATCAACATCGAACAATTAGTATAATGAGTCACATCACAAAGATTTTGCTAAGAAATATCATGCAATGAGGTAGGAAGAAAATACAACCTGAAATAGGAGACCAACAATGTGTAAAATGTAAATGCTGTGTATTTACTGAGAGCAGTAATTGAACGTTCTATAGAAGTAAACACAGATCTACACCTTTGCTTTATTGACTACACAAAGGCTTTCAAAGTGAGAAATGTCGACTTGATTAAGGATGCTTGAAGATCTACAAATTGATGGAAAAGACCTTAGACTTGTAAAAAACATATATTGGAAACAACTAGCTGCCATAAGAATTTATAATGAAGTAGATATATATCAGCCTATTAAGAGAGGTGTAAGACAGGGATGTGTAATGTCGCCAGATCTTTTTTCCATGTACAGTGAAAATATTTTCAGAAATATAGAAGATATGGAAGGAATCAACATTGAAGGACGATGCATCAATAACATTAGCTATGCAGATGATACAGTCTTGATTGCAGACAATGAACAGGTCTTGCAACATTTAGTAGATGCGGTTGTTGCACACAGTGAACAACTAGGGTTAGAATTGAATTGTAAAACGACAAAGATCATGGTCGTCACTGGGAAGAAGGAAATACCACAATGTAATATACAAGTAAATGGGCATATTCTTCAACAAGTGAATCGGTACAGTTATCTCGGAACAGTCATAACATCTGATGGGAGATGCCTTGAAGAAATTAGAACAAGAATTGCCATTGCAAAGGTAACCTTTTGCAAGATGAAAAACATACTGACCAATAAAAAGAAATCAACTGAAACGAGAAAAAGAGTGTTGAAGTGTTACATAGAACCTGCACTTTTGTATGGATGCGAAGTGTGGTCTATGAGCAGACAAGTTTAAAAACATCCGATGTCTGTGGAAATGTGGTTTCTGAAGAAAATGCAAAGAAAACCATGGACAGACAGAAAAACCAATGAACAAGTCCTCTAGGAAACTAATGACGAGGGTAAACTGATTAGAGACATTAGACGTAGACAGTTCAATTTTTTGGGGGCATGTTATGAGAAGAAATGAATTGGAGAACTTGGTGACAACTGGCACGATCGAAGGGAAGAGATCGAGGAGAAGGCAGAGAAGTAAATACCTGGATGGTTGGCCACGTGGCGTAATCGAGACCGATACACGGAACTGATTCACGACTATGGTGAACAAGTGAGATGGCAAAACATGACCGCCCATGCTTATCGGCATGGCACATGATGAATGGATAAAATTAACAAATATGTCAGTAAGAAAGTAAGTAAGTAGGTAAATTGTAAGTAAGTAATTGGTAAGCAAGAAAGTAAGTAAGTGAGTGAGTAAGTAGGTAAATTGTGAGTAAAGTAAGTAGGTAGGTAGGTTGTAATTAATTAATTAATTAATTAATTAATTAATTAATTAAGTAAGTAAGTAAGTAAGTAAGTAATTAAGTAACTAAGTAATTAAGTACGTGGTAAGTAAGTAAGTGGTAAGTAATTAAGTGGTAAGTAAGTAAGTAAGCGGTAAGTGAGTAAGTAAGTGGTAATTAAGTAAGTAGGTGGAAAGTAAGTAAGTAAGTGGTTAGTAAGTAAGTGGTTAGTAAGTGGATAGTAAGTAAGTGGTTAGTAAGTAAGTGGTTAGTAAGTAAGTGGTTAGTAACTGAGCTACCGTATAACAGTAGATGGTACTACCTGGTTTCTGTTAGCGCCGAACGTTGGGCGGCGCTTACCAAACCCGACACCCCACATTGTGCCAACTGCTTCGGGCGGAAGAGCGCAATTGGGAGGGTACAAGCCTTACCCTGGTGCGAGGAAATGCAAGCTGAAGACAAAATTGTCATGGCAGGGCAGACCAGGCCCTAAGCCTTGGTTGGCGACTGGTCTAGGATCGAAGCTCCGACAGGCGGACAGTTAGAGCATTGCTTTGCTGATCCGGCAGCTTCTGCAGCTTGTCTTGTTCCAGATGTAGGGGTGTTACCTTTCCTCTGGAGTGAACTAGGCAGGCCGAGAGAGGGATCATGCTGCATGGGCAACACATGATCTCTATATTTTAGCCCAGGCTTTGTGCTATGGAGAGGCAATAATGCTCGTGTGGGCAAGGACTCGAGTTCATGGCCAGTGTCCCTTGGAAAATACAACATCGGTCGCATGAATGAAAATGGGCAAAGGCTGCTGGAGCATTGCACCAGTAATGACCTATGTATTACAAACTCTTTTTTTAAAACAAAAGAGATGCATAAGGTCACATGGAAACATCCAAGATCCGGCCATTGGCGCCAGCTGGACTTCATCATCACACGGAGACAACATCTGAACCATATATCATTGACTCTTAGTTACCACAGTGCTGACTGTGATACAGATCATTCTTTGGTTGTTGCAAGAGTTAGACTGAGACCAAAGAGAATCTACACAGCTAAACACAAATCTAGCCCCAGGATTAATATTATTAGCACTCATGATCCTGAAAAGTGCTTTCAGTTTCAACAGCAACTTGAAGACGCTTTCACTGATACACCAGAAAATTGTACAGTAAATGAAAAGTGGGGTCAAATTAAGGAAACTCTTTATAAAACTGCCGTAGGGGTTTACGGCACTGTGGATCATAAGAAGCAGGACTGGTTTGCGGCCAACAGCGAGACTCTGCAGCCCTTGATTGATAAGAAGAAGAAAGCTCTCTTAAGAAACAAGGAAAGACCAACGCGTAACACTCTGAGTGAGCTAAGGCAAGCTAGGAAGGATGTGCAAAAGGCTGCCAGGCAGTGTGCAAATGATTATTGGATCAAGTTATGTGAGTCCATTCAAATCGCAAGTGATAAGGGAAACATAAGAAGCATGTATGAAGGAATAAAGAAAGCCTGTGGTCCAGTGATCAAAAGAAGTGCACCGCTGAATACCTTGACTGGAGAAGTCATCACTGATAAGAAACAGCAGATGGACAGATGGGTAGAGCACTATTTGGAGCTTTACTCAAGTGAGACCAAACTAGCGGATGATGCCCTTAACGCCATAGAGGCTCTACCAACTCTTGACCACCTGGACACACTTCCCACCATAACAGAAGTTAAGTGTGCTATAAATGAACTTGCATCTGGCAAGGCTCCAGGTAAGGATGGGATTCCAATAGAGGTTATCAGGAGTGGGCAAGACACACTCACTCTACAGATCCACCAGCTAATAGAGCTATGCTGGCGTGAAGGACAAGTCCCACAGGATTTCAAAGATTCAAACATCATAACGCTGTACAAGAACAAGGGTGATCGGAGCGACTGTAACAACTATAGGGGTATCTCACTTCTGTGTATTGTTGGAAAAGTATTTGCCAGAATTGTTCTGCGCAGACTTCAAGTCCTAGGAGATCAAGTCTACCCCGAATCACAGTGTGGCTTTCGACAGAACCGGTCTACCACTGATATGATATTCTCATTGCGACAAATGCAAGAAAAATGTCGTGAACAGAATCAACCACTGTTTATTGCCTTCATTGACCTCACAAAGGCATTTGATTTGGTCAGTCGTGAGGGTCTGTTCAAGGCACTAAAGAAGATTGGCTGCCCACCAACTCTTCTGTCCATTGTGGAATCGTTCCACACAGGCATGAAGGGTATAATGAAGTTTGATGGTGCAACTTCTGAAGAATTTGAAATCAAGAGTGGAGTTAAGCAAGGTTGTGTACTAGCTCCCACCCTCTTTGGAATATACTTTTCATTTCTACTGAAATATGCATTTCGTGATCAGGATGGTGGTATATACATTCACTCACGCTCAGATGGCGGCCTCTACAATGCTCAGAGATTGAAGGCTAAGACCAAAATTAGGAGGGTACTGATCAGAGAGTTGCTTTTTGCAGATGATGCTGCAGTTACGACCCACTCTGAGGAAGAATTGCAATGACTACTATCTGCATTCTCCAATGCTTGTTCTGAATTTGGTTTAACAATTAGCAAAAAGAAGACACAGATTATGTCACAAGGTGCACATGGGGTACCATCAATCTTTATTGACGACGCCGAACTAGAGATAGTAGACCATTTTACATATCTAGGATCAGTGGTAAATAGCAAATTATCCCTAGATCAGGAAATCAACATCCGGATTGGTAAGGCAGCAACAACAATGAACAGGTTAAGAAAAAGAGTCTGGGAGAACAGGAAGCTTACTGCCAAAACAAAAGTCCTTGTCTATCAAGCCTGTGCCCTTAGTACTCTTCTCTATGGCAGTGAAACCTGGACAACTTACTCACACCAAGAGAACAATTTAAACAGCTTTCATATGCGGTGTCTGCGAAGAACTCTTGGTATTAAGTGGCAAGACAAAATCACAAATACTGAAGTATTGGAAAGATCAGGTTGTGTGACAGTTTATTCCATGCTCAGTATAGGAGATGGATAGGACATCTTAGGAGGATGGATGATGGTAGAATACCAAAGGATATCTTTTTTGGTGAATTACAGATGGGTAAGAGATCTCAGGGTCGGCCTCTACTACGATACAAAGATGTGTGTAAGCGGGACATGATTGATACAGGCATTGATAATGCACATTGGGAGCAAGTCGCCGCTGAACGTGTTGCATGGAGGGCAAATATCAGAAATGGAATAAAGTCAAAGGAGAAAATTATTGCAGAAAAGTCACACACCAAGCGTTTGAGACGTAAGATGGTGCATGATGGTGGAAATGACCACGTGTTCACATGCACCCACTGTGAACGGACATTTACAGCGCAACTTGGCCTTATCAGTCACACTCGCTACCGCCATAGTTAAAAGTTATTATGCCTTTTTAGAGCACAAACTATCGTCTGTCAAGACGGCAAGGTGCCAATGAGTGAGTGAGGGTTAGTAAGTAAGTGGCTAGTAAGTAAGTAGTAAGTATGTTAGTAAGTAAGTAAGTAGTAAGTAAGTAAGTAAGTGAAAAGTAAATAAGTGGTAAGTGAGTATGTGGTTAGTAAGTAAGTTTAGTAAGTAAGAGGTAAGTATGTAAGTAAGTAAGCAAGTAAGTGGTCAGTAAGTAAGTGGTTAGTAAGTAAGTGGTTAGTAAGTAAGTGGTAAGTATGTAAGTAAGTAAGTAAATGGTAAGTAAGTATCTGGTTAATAAGTAAGTGGTAAACAAGTAAGTAGTTAGTAAGTAAGTGGTTAGAAAGTAAGTGGTAAGTATGTAAGTAGATAAGAAAATGGTAAGTTGGTAAGTAAGTGGTAAGAAAGTAAGTAGTAAGTAAATAAGTAAGTAAGTAAGTGGTAAGTTAGTAAGTAAGTGGTAAGTAAGTAATTAAGTGGTAAGTAAGTAGTAAGTAAGTAATTAAGTCGTAAGTAAGTAAGTGGTAAGTAAGTAAGTAAGTAAGTAAGTAAGTGGTAAGTAAGTAAGTTGTAGGAAAATAAGTGATAAGTAAGTAAGTGGTAAGTAAGTAATTGGTAAGTAAGTAAGTGGTAAGAAAGTAAGTAAGTTATGTGGTAATTAAGTAAATAAGTAAGTAAGTGGTAAGTAAGTAAGTAAGTTGTAAGTAAGTAAGTAAATAAGTGGTAAGTAAATAAGTAAGTAAGTAAGTAAGTAAGTAAATAAGTGGTAGGTAAATAAGTAAGTAAGTAAGTAAGTAAGTAAATAAGTAAATAAGTAAGTAAGTAAGTAAGTAAATAAGTAAGTAAGTAAGTAAGTAAATAAGTGGTAAGTAAATAAGTAAGTAAGTAAGTAAGTAAATAAATGGTAAGTAAATAAGTAAGTAAGTAAGTAAGTAAATATGTGGTAGGTAAATAAGTAAGTAAGTAAGTAAGTAAGTAAGTAAGTAAGTAAGTAAGTAAATAAGTAAGTAAGTAAGTAAGTAAGTAAGTAAATAAGTGGTAAGTAAATAAGTAAGTAAGTAAGTAAGTAAATAAGTAAGTAAGTAAATATGTAAGTAAGTAAGTAATTAAGTGGTAAGTAAGAAGTAAGTGGTAAGTAAGTAAGTGGTAAGTAAGTAAGTGGTAAGTAAGTAAGTAAGTGGTAAGTAAGTAAGTAAGTGATAGGAAAGTAAGTGATAAGTAAGTAAGTGGTAAGTAAGTAAGTAAGTAAGTAAGTAAGTGGTAAGTAAGTAAGTAAGTAAGTGGTAATTAAGTAATTAAGTGGTAAGTAAGTAAGTAAGTGGTAAGTAAGTAAGTAAGTGGTAATTAAGTAAGTAAGTAAGTGGTAAGTAAGTAAGTAAGTAAGTAAGTAAGTGGTAAGTAAGTAAGTGGTAATTAAGTATTTAAGTGGTAAGTAAGTAAGTAAGTGGTAAGTAAGTAAGTAAATGTATGTAAATAAATAATCAGTAAGTAAGTAAATAAGATAGAGGTAAGTAAGAAAGATAGTGGTAAGTAAGTAAGTAAGTAAGTAAGTAAGTGGTAAGTAAGTACGTAAGTAAGTAAGTAATTGGTAGGTAAGTAAGTTAGTAAGTGGTAAGTAAGTACGTAAGTAAGTAAGTAATTGGTAGGTAAGTAAGTTAGTAAGTGGTAAGTAAGTAAGTAAGTAAGTAAGTAAGTAAGTAAGTATGAAGTAAATAAGTATGTGGTAAGTTATTAAGTAAGTAAGTAAGTAAGTGGTAAGTAAGTAAGTTGTAAGTAAGTAAGTAAGTAAGTAAGTAAGTAAGCAAGTAAGTAAGTAAGTAAGTTGTAAGTAAGTAAGTAAGTAAGTAAGTAAGTAAATGGTATGTAAGTAAATAAGTAGTAAGTAAGTAAATAAGTAAGATAGAGGTACGTAAGTAAGATAGTGGTAAGTAAGTAAGTAAGTAAGAAAGTGGTAAGTAAGTAGGTAAGTAAGTAAGTAAGTAAATGGTAAGTAAGTAAGTTAGTGAGTGGTAAGTAAGTAAGTAAGTAAGTAAGTAAGTAAGTAAGTAAGCAAGTTAGTAAAAGTAAGTAAGTTGTAAGTTAGTGGTATGTAAGTAAGTACGTAAGTGGTAAGTAAGTAAAAATGTAAGTAAGTAAGTTAGTGAATAAGTAAGTTAGTAAGCAAGTAGACAAACAAGTAAATAGCAAGGTAGTAAGTAAGTAAGTAAGTAAGTAAGTGAGTCAGTAACTAAGAAAGTAGGTAAGTTGTAAGTAAGTAAGTAAGTGGTAAGTAATTAAGTAATTAAGTAAGTGAGTGAGTAAGTAAGTACGTAAGCAAGTAGGCAAACAAGAAAATAGCTAGGTAGTAAGTAAGTAAGGAAGGAAACAAGTAGGTAGCTAGGTATTAAGTAAGTAAGTAAGTAAGTAAGTAAATAAATAATAAGTAAGTAAGCAAGCAAACAAGCAAATAAGGAAGTAGGTAAACAGTAAGTAAATAAGTAAGAGTAGGTAAGCAGTAAGTAAATAAGTATCAAGCAAGTAAGTCAGTAAAGGTCCTGTTCACAAATCTTCAAGCCTATTGGTTTATGGTGGTAGACACATATTTTAGAAGACCAACCTACACTCCACGGGCGAGGTGGTCAGTCTCTCGCCGGTCACCTTTACTTTGTCATATATTTCCTGGTACCAGTGTTAGGTTAAATCAACCTGTGTGTCTAAGTCACTATTAAAAAGCAGTCTCGATGCGGATACTAACCACGGAACCGATAGACAATTGTCTAGCCATTAAATTAACGCGCTTCTACTTTTGCATTGTCTTTGTAGTTGAAATAGTAGTTTCTAGTAGTTTTTACTTTCTAATAGTTGAAATATTTAAAAACATCATTTTAATTGGAACTGCCCAAACCATTCAGAAAGATAGTAGTTAAATGTTATATATAACCTATCCTGCTGTATGGCAGTGAACCACGGAATATAAGTACAAACATTTGGAAAAGCTTGGAAGCAACGCAGCTGTGGTTTCTGAGACATATGTTGCGAATACCTTGGACTGCCACAGTAACTAACGAGTGCCTGGGAAAGGCTAATGACGGCAGGACATTATATGCTGCATGTATCTTTGGTCTTGTAACGAGAAGAGAGACACTGGAGAAAATCTGACGACTGGACACATCAGCGGTAGAAGAGGCTGGAGGAGACCGATATACATGATACTGGATACACTGGGAAGGTGGCGTGGGCGGATATCATTGATAGAATTAATCCAGATCACAACGCAATGATATTTGTGGAGATGCATTAGCGCCTAAGCCTTTGGGGTTATGATGGCAAAACATTGGGACTATCTATCATCTGGTGCAAGTCAAAGATCATAACGGTTGCAGTTGTCAAATCTGTTCGCCTACAAAACACGGATATTGTTTTGGAAACAGAACGATTAACTTACGGGGCACCATACACGAGACTAACGACTTGTTTACATGACAAAAATAAATACTCATTTGTTGAGAAAAGTATACTTCAACGAACATAGACAATAACATGCATGACAACATGCACTTTGTACAACATATAGTAGATCGATAAATTTTGAACAAGTTGTATATCGCTACAATGTTCACAACAAATGGTAGCTCATTACATTTTGTAAAAGTTGTATCTCCCGTCAATTTGTACAACAAATGGTAGCTTCGCGCATTCTGTGCAAGATGTATCTCGCTACAATGTGTACAACAAATGGTAGCTTGGCACATTTTGTACAAGATATATCTCACTACAATGTGTACAACAAATGTTAGCTCGTAACATTTTGTACAAGTCGTATCTCGTTACTATGTACGTATAACGTACGGTAGTTTCGCACATTTTATGGAACAAACTTTTTTTATTTAAAGATTTTATTCTGTTTTGAATTTAAACAAAGTAAACAAACTTGAACCGATATAATTAAAAAAAATTTTTTTTAAAATTTTTATAATATAATTTATATATTTGCCTAAAGATCCAAATTATTGGTAATTAATGAGACAATGCACTTTTGCCGTTATATCAGAAATACAGTTGTATTTACTTTATACATAAGAAATTGGTCAGTTATGTTTTATGTAGAAATATCACTGACATGTTATACTTCTTTAAATTCTTTAACATAGTAGAGTTTGTTTTATGTTTGTTTACATTTATATTTAACGTTTATGATGTAATAACAATCTACACGGCTTTAGAAGTAAAAGATATTTATGCAAGGTTCTCGGCAGGAGATTTGCTGCTTTTCAGAGAGATACTGAGAAAAAAACCCGGTGCAATGACTTTAATCTGTTCTTGCTCGTGTGCTTTTTTTTTCAATGATTGCATTAAAATTACATTAACAATTCCATTTAACAAACCATTTCCAAAACTCTCATGATAAAAGAAGTACGGCTAAATAAAACAAAAACAATTATTTCACAGGGAAGCTTCAGAAATAAAGTAGTTGGTCTGGGGAGTCATGGACTTACTATTAGTGAAAACAAACGGAATATTTGTTAGATAAGAAACCTCCAGACACTGCATTCTTGTGTTACTTGTTAGCTAATAGTAATAAAATAATAACACGAAATGAAGGAATAGCGTAACTGGTAGTATCTGTTCCAACAACTATTAACATCCGTCCTTGAAACATGCAATTAGGGTCGGGTTTTTGGTTTTACTCTCGCTCACTTTGAATTCAAGCGTAATCCATACACATTACTTCTAGTAGTGCTGGACGGAATTTTGCTAAGTTCTGTTATCTTTTTATCCCTCAGTGGAGCACAAGTCCTCAGCCATATCACGCTAAGTTATGTTATCATTTTATCCCACAGTGGAGCACAAGTCCTCAGCCATATCACGCTAAGTTCTGTTATCATTTTATCCCACAGTGGAGCACAAGTCCTCAGCCATATCACGCTAAGTTCTGTTATCATTTTATCCCACAGTGGAGCACAAGTCCTCAGCCATATCACGCTAAGTTCTGTTATCATTTTATCCCACAGTGGAGCACAAGTCCTCAGCCATATCACGCTAAGTTCTGTTATCATTTTATCCCACAGTGGAGCACAAGTCCTCAGCCATTTCACGCTAAGTTCTGTTATCATTTTATCCCACAGTGGAGCACAAGTCCTCAGCCATATCACGATAAGTTCTGCTATCTTTTACAATCCCCTACAGTTCCCCCAATGTTCACTCCATATTAATCTGTGTGCCTAATTCTCTTTTTCTTTGACTCCGTGGATCTCAGAGACAGAACGTTACAGTTATGTTATGAACAGGTTGTCTCAGTTAGTTAGTTAGATAGTTAGTTAGTTAGTTAGTTAGTTAGTTATTTAGTCGCGGTTCCAACTTCACGGCAACTGGTCGTCCCTATATTGCTCCGTTCATGTGCCAGTGAATATAACAAAATGCTCCTCACTGCCTCATGTGAACAATGGAATAGACAGGAGTGTCACAGGTACACTGTGCATAATGCCGCCGCAAGAATGCCAACACAAAAGTCCCCCACGAAGAATACAGTGTGCGTCGCCAGGTGTCCGCGTCTTGTCCACGTCTCTTAGTTTGTTTGGAGTTAAGTTCTCTCCATAAGCTTTTCATTGATGATTCTGTCATATCATTTCGTCCTCTTTTTCTTCCACTTCTCCTTCTTTTGTTTTATCTTCTCCCACTTCATCTCCTCCCCCTCTTCTTCTTCTGCGATCAACGTTTGCTATACATGGTGCACATCATCCATTCTAGCGCTAGATGTTCGCTTTCTATTCCCGTGCCACTTGGACCAACTGCTTTCGATTTCAACGCTTTAGGTTTTTTTCCCTGGAATCCTCCGATAGGCATATTACCTTATTGGATTTGTTGGCTCTACCTGTCCTCATGTTTTGTCAGGCTTTGAGGTCCTAGCCTGTGTTCTTACACGAACTTCCACAAGGCAGTGGTGGTTTGGAATTCGGAATGTGAATTGGTGTGAGTACATCTATTTTGCACACGTACTAGTTACATTACAATATATTCCACTGTTCCTCTTCTCAAATGTGGCCAGAAATATTAAGTGCCTCTTTCTAGTGTGTGTAATTAGTTGTCATTACGTGTAAGCCTCTTTCTGAACATTGTATTCGTATAGAATATGTTCAATGAGCAAAAGTAAATCGGAACACGCGTAAATACAAAGATATTCACATATCCTGTCATTGTTATATGGAATAAAAACCTTGCAAACCGAAGCCAAGCCCTCCTATTGAGAACCCATTAAAGACTGATTTCATTCTACACCCGGATATCCTATTAATGTAAAAATTGTCACTCCGGTCCACACGAATAGTCTCACGTCTAGTTGGTCTTGCGTCGATTTACACCTGTTCCTGCAGGCAGGCGCTATCGTTATTTGGAGATGACAGGTTCGAATCCCATTCGGCAACTATAGCTTTCAATTGTTTTGTTGTCTAATGTGCCCTCTAATCCTTACTTATTTCATTTACTTCTATGTGCACTATGCAATACATGTGTGTTTATTTATGAACTACTCGCATTAAAATATTTCAGTTAATCTTTATATGTATTCTGTTCAACTGACATAGATGATGATGATGTACCAGAAAATCACTTTCGCTACATCAGTTTTACAATAAAGAGACTGTTTAATATTTTTAACCAGAAAGGAGCACTATATATGCAAAGGTGAACCAGATGTGCAAGTCGGTGTGAATTATATTACGTCCATGTAGTTGTGTTGTCAGCTACACGCATACAAGCGGTAACAAGTTGTCAGTATCCCGAATAGAAATACATACAGTCATTAGTATCTCACATTAAAGTATCCAAAGTTGCTATTATCCCACACTAAGCTACATAAAGTAGCTAGTATCTCACATTAAACTACATAAAGTCGCTAGTATCATACATTAAACTAAATAAAGTCGCTAGTATCCCACATTAAACTATGAAGTCGCTAGTATCCTACATAAACTACATAAAGTCGCTAGTATCCCACATTAAACTATGAAGTCGCTAGTATCCCACATTAATCTATGAAGTCGCTAGTATCCCACATTAAACTACATAAAGTCGCTAATATCCCACAATAAACTATATAAAGTCGCTAGTATACCACATTAAACTACATAAAGTCAATAGAATCCCACATTAAACTATAAAGTCGCTAGTATCCCTCATTAAATTATATACAGTCGCTAGTATCCCTCATTAAACTATATACAGTCGCTAGTATCTCTCATTAAACTATATAAAGTCGCTAGTATCCCACATTAAACTATATAAAGTCGCTAGTATCCCACGTTAAACTACATAAAGTCACTATTATCCCACATTAAACTATATAAAACCGCGGATATCCTATATAAATTACATAAAGTCGCTATTATCCCACATTAAACTATATAAAGTAGCTAGTATCCCACATTCAACTATACAAAATCAAAAGTATCTCACATTCACATTCAAGTCGCTAATTTTGTAAATTAACAAAAACAAAGTTATAATACTCAAATTTAGGTTTTATAATACTATGTTAAACTTAACAAATCTCCCAAATTAAGTCACATAAAGTCACTAATATTAACAATTAAACTACAGAAACGCACTACTATCCAACATTGATTAAAATAATATCGCCGTTATCTCTAATTTCTCTAGATAAAATTGATGGTATTCCAAATTAAACCGCATAAAGTCGCTAGTATCTTGAAATAGACTAGATCATGTTACTAACTTCCCAAATTTAACCAGGTAAAAGACGCCAGTATCCCGAATTAAACTAAATGAAGTAGCTAGTATTCCTAATTAAACTGAATGAAATAGCTAGTATTCCAAATTAAACTAGATGGAGTCTCTATATCCTAAAATAAACTGTACAAAGTCGCTTGCATCCCAAATAAAGCTAGACAAGTCTCTAGTGTCCCAAAATAAACTAACTAAAACTGTATCCCAAATTAAACTGAATAAAGTTGCTAGTATCCCAAATGAAACAATATAAAGTGGCTAGTATCCCATAATAAACTAGCAAAGTTACTAATATTCCAAATTAAACTAGATACAGTTGCCAGTATCCGAAACTGAACTGAATAAAGACGTTATAATCCCAAATTAAATTGCATAAAGCCACCAGTATGCTAAATTAAACTAAATAAACTCAAGGTATCCCCACACAAATTAGGTACAACCGTTATTATCCATATTAGCCTATATCAAGGCATTACCAATCGAAATTAGTCGCCACACGAAGAATATCTTCGCATAGCTTGCAAAGACCCCCAGAGAGGAAGCATCACATAATGCATTGGAAAATGACCTCCTCCAAGGAGCATGTCTACAGAGGATGTTATTTATGCAGACAGAGGCCTCCAAAGATGTCAGTAAAAGGGCGGGACAACATATATTCTCAGTCTTTGTGCATGGGAGGTGCTGTATCAAAGATATATTCACGATAGCAGTACAACATATATAATCGCTAACACTGATTCCTAATACTTTAGTGTCGTCAGCAATGGTAAGTTTCCATAATTGGTATCTTTTATGGGGAAGACAGTTACTTTACAATTAATAATTGATATTACTTCTAATATTGATATTACTTCTAAATGTTGTTGTTATATATATATATATATATATATATATATATATATATATATACAGAGTACAGTTTAGTCTATAGAATTATGGCGCCAGCACCGTATCCCAATAAACCAGAAGGTGTAGAAATTGATCCTTTGCATATATATATATGTATATGGGACTTGCAGACAGTAATTTGGAGACCACTGGCTAAAGGCGCAAGCATAACATATGTCTTACTTGCTTGTTATTTCGGTTGTCAACATATACAATGAATGCGTACAGCACAATGTGAGTTTGCAGACTGGCGGACAGCATGTGTGATTGTTTTGACATAACAGAGTGGTCCAGAAACCTTGACCCATAGAGATATAAATAAGTTTGAATATTTATTTCTATAATAATGATTTATTTCCCCTTCTCCAAAATGCAATTCCGTCCCTTTTGATCCCTTTTACACCCTGTTATAATAAACATAATAATAATAACAATAATAAAAATATATCTTCCCTTACCCAAAGTGCAGATTACCTGCTCTTTTTATCGCAATTACGTCTCTTGTATATTTGGCACAAATTGACATTAGTTTCGAACACAAAGTTGATAGAATTCTTTTGAATACTATAAAATCTATGGGTCAACATTTCTAAGACACAGTGAAAAGTTAGGTACGTTAATAGATAAAATTAAAGGAAACTTACTTGGCTTGCTATCTGCCACTAAAAGGAAGAACGGGGTGTCAAAGATGATCTAGTTTAGTGAGCAGACAAAATGAAACGTCCACAGTCATCATTATTTAGATCTTTATCTCAGCGATTCTCAGCAAGAAACTCTCTGAGCAACTATATAGTTTACCCATCAAGATTTCAGGATTGAACAACTATATAGTTTACCCATCAAGATTTCAGGATTGAACAACTATATAGTTTAACTATCAAGATTTCAGGATTGCTGCATCAAGATAATTCGTTGACTATATTGTTAGTTTTTGCCCATTTAATGTTTTGCCTTATGCAAATTGTATGTATTCCCTTTTGCAGTTTGATATTTCGTTATGTAGTTTGATATTTATTTGGGTGCATTTAGAATAGTCATTATATTACTTAGTTCAAAACGTCGTATAAATACCGTGTTTATATAAAGATAAATAAAAAGTTCATTGTAATTATTTAATTAAAATAAAAATATTAAATCAAAACCTAGTCTTTCTTTGCAGTTCGGGTCTTGCTCTTAATGACTACGGGCTTCTGGCTCTGGAGGATGGCACAGGTCCTTTTAACGGCTGCGTTGATCAAGTCCATGCGGTAAATGCTATATCCGAGTGTTCTGCGGATTGTGGCGATGGTGCGACGGACATCCTTCTTCAGATCAATACGGCTAAGGGTCTTGGAAGGTTTGCGAAAACCCCGACTTGTGCGAGTCAACAAGACGACCCCCTGGCCCTCCTTAACTGGTTCAACACAAACTGTCTTGTGGTATATCAGACCATTGTTGTGTAAGGAGTTGCCACCCTACAAATTATTAGGCTCCAGGCTCATCTAATGCTAGCGCCTCTTGAGAGATGTAGAGGAGTTGTTTCTGATGATCAGCCAGGTTAGGGGAGTCGTTTTGATTGAATACACGTGGCAGGAAATAATCAGCACATTGTGAGATTTTAAGACCTGAAAGATTCTGTATAGAAAATTCCCCATGACAGTTTTCTATAGCATCAAATACAGAGGCTTATCAGAAAGTATAGTTCTGAAATTTTGTCACACTACGCCATTTCTCGTGGCTTAGGGTATGCTAGTTAATGTACATAAATAGTTATTGAATATAACTCTGCATGTCTTTCTGTCAATCAAAACATTTTCAATTCAGATATAGTCGTCCTCCTCCTTCTTTTCTTTCTCCTAGTCCCTTCTCCTCATCCTTCTCCTCTTCTTCTTTCCTTATCCCCCAATGGACAATTGGAGCATATGCCCCGAACCAACTCTCTCCAAGCCGTCCTGTCCCATGCTATCTCTCATCAGCTTCCTGCATGTATTCTCCACATGATATTATATTAACCCGGTCCGTGGCGAAGGTATATGCTATCTCTCATCAGCTTCCTGCATGTATTCTCCACACATTATATTACATTAACTCGTTCCGTGGCGAAGGAGTTACTCATGCAATTCGTAACCCCACATACCGCATTCGAAACACAGCTGAGGGCGATTTGGCAGCAGGCTGACTAGCGTTGATTTCTATAAAATGGTATGAGTGCCGGTCGTTCAGAAACCAACGGCAAACTACTGAATGTAAATATGACAAGAAATCACAAACAGCCAAAAAAAAAAAAAATCTCTGTGTTGATTGCGACGTCCTGTAAAGGATATGCAGCCATCTCTAATTCTCTACTCCGTGTATTTTACGCATCCCTCTATTTCTCAGGACATAGGGGTCATAGACAACAGACTTTCTTGTGACATTGAATTTCTCCTTTCCAGCACCAGTGTCCTTGCCTCTTCTCCTGATTCACTGGCATTTGTTTTGTTCTTTCCATGAGCTCCACTTTGGTGACTCTGTCACACCATTTTAACCCTTTCTTTCTTCTCATTCAACAATTAATGAATGTTTGTAGTTTATTTGTAATTTTTTTTAGTCCTTTAAATAGAAGTTTCCACTTCTTCCAACCTCTTTGCTTTGCCCTGGTTATAATTGTTGTGCTTTACGTTGCGTTTATATCCCCCTCTTGGTCTCTGTGGTTGTGTTCTTTCCTCTATTGCAGGGCTGGCAGGCGCCCTTTTCACCTCTGTTTACTGTCATTCGTTCGTTCGCCGTCGGTATCTCCTATACTTTCTCCGTCATCACCGTCACTCCTTCTATTCCGGGGTTTGTTGATTTTATTATATCCAACGTCTGCGTCTGTCGGTTAGAGGCACTGAACGCAGTTTCACAATTCCCCGACATACAGGGTCGAGGGTCCAAAATCAGCTGCAGGCGGTTTGGAAGCAGATCATCTTGCGTTGATTCCGATGGCATGAGCGTCGTTCGTTCAGAAAACAAAGGTAAACTACCGAACTTAAAATTGCCTCGAAAATAAAAAAAATGAGCCAAACAATTATGTTTATTATACTCATTCTGCCGGTTTCTCTGGCTGTGGGGTTACAACATTTTCTCTCTGTAATCCCGTTTATCACGCAGAGTCTCGTAGCGGAGCGAGAGCTGAGGCGGTTCGACCCCCGCTCGTGACTTGCGGGATACTGAGCCGGCCGCTCAGAAAGCAATGGCAAACTACTGAGCGTAATCTTGCCAAGAGATCAACATACAGCTGAAAGATGCTGGTGTTGACAGCTAAATCCTGTAAAAAGGATATGCTAAAAAAAAAATATACTCATTCTAATTATGGTAACGATTACTGTTGTTTTCCTTATTATTATTTTATGGTGACTATTATAATTATATTTATTATTATTACAGTTACTATTATTGTTGAGACTACTATTAATTCTCTAACTTATATATGTCTACGGTTGCTTTTTATTATATTGTTATTTTCATTGTTATACATTTTTATTATAAATACACGTTTGTTTCCAGATATGCATGTTATACGTGATTCTATATTTGGAAAGGAATTGTGAATTTCAGTGCTGCATGAGACGAGCACTTGTATTATTTTGTAGAGTGAAATGACTTGGGAAGTAATTAAACCAGTTTAGATTACAGGTATGCTTAATTTTGAAAACTCAATCACCGGAGCTAGTGTTAAATATTTAGATATTTTCAAATGTTTCCTTTATTGCAATGCCATTTAAGTTTAGTGAATACTTTCCCCTGTTTCTAAAAAAGAAAAAGAACACTACTATTCAAAAATAAAGTAAAAATCTACAAACGTGCAGACGATTGAGAAAGAAATGGTAAAATCCTAAAATAGAAATGCGGCATTCAAAAAAACATCTAATACAGATAAAAGAAAAGAAACTAAACCTACTTAAATAGTGGATTTTAAATAAAATAGGGTCTATAAATACGGTGCTTGTCAAAATATATTGTTGGCAAAGGCAAAAATAATAATGCATTGCAACAATAAAAAATACTAACAAAGCTGCAAACCATAACAAGAGTAAATATTTGGATCAAAATTAATCATGATAAAATTAAGTGATATATAATGGTTTTAAAAGTTATTAAATTACTTTTCAAATATGGTTTTCTTTAAATGATTTAAGGGATTGAGAAAAGATGGAAACCGACTTACCCGGGCTGCCATAGACGTCGTTGGTTTTTCTAGCAAATCCCATATCTTTTGACGCCAGAGCGAACAACAACCAATTCCAAAGTCGTCCTCATCCCGTTGTCTGATCGACTCAGCCTCTTTCCGGATTTCTTCGTAAACATGTTCTTTCTTCTGATGATACCTATGTTGACAACAGGATTCCAGGTACAGCTCATCCACTCCCCAGTACTCCAGGTCCTCCGAGAAGGACAGGACACACATTTCCTCCACAAGGTGCAGCCGACCTGTGCGGTAAAAATTCAAGATGGAAGCAAAAGAACGAGGATGGCGGTCAAAGAAGTATTCGTTTTCAGCAATGTTGTAGTCATCACAGAGGTCCATGAGACCCTCGTGGCAAGTACAGTCCCTGAGTTTGCCCAGTCGGGTGTGGGGCATTCGGTCCAGCGTTCTCCAAAGCACTTCGTGTTTGACTCCGCCTACATTCAGTATAACACGTCTGCTTCGCTGCCTGGACCTCTGTATAGAGTAAGAATCGGGCGGGTTGGGGTCGTTGGAAAGATAATACCTACCATGAGCTGGAAGAGACATTAGTGGACCTGCATTTGAGTGACCGGAATCGGCATTGCCCGATCCTCCCATGCTGATGAGCGATCCGATAGTCGACGAAGGAGTGGGAACAGAAGGCGTGTACCCCGGCGCAATCTTAACTTCCAGCCTCTTGTGCTCTGTGCGGGATTTCAGGCAGGAGTGGGCCACGTGTTGATTTCCAGTTGGAGTCACCGAGGAGGGTTGAGGTAAGGATTCCCGGTGCTCTCTTAGCGCGAACGATGGGGCCAGATCCCTGCTGGCATCAACCAAGGAAGAAGGGGATGAAGGCCCCCTAGACCCACCACCGGAGTCTTTTTTGCGGACGCTTGCAGGCCCTGAATGGTGACGGTAGGAGGCCCCATGGCCGCCACCTATACTGCATAGGCCCTCGCCACTCTGAGCTGAACCGGATCTGAGAAGGATGACAAAAGTACAATAAGTGAATAGTGCGGTTTAGACTGTTCAATAACAACAATGTGATGTGTTTATGTGAAGTGTTAGGGCTATCAAATTCTTATAGGTTCGACTGCACAACAGATTAGGCGGTCAGTCCTTTCTTCATGTAGCGAACAATGAGAGATGGCATAGAACCCTTATTCGGCCGCACTAATGCCTTTACAGCCCAATGACCGACCATCCCATCACAAAATACTCTCGACTATGTCAGTACAGTCCAATGATCGACCACCCCATCACCAAGTACTCTCGACTGTTAATACTTATGTTAGTACACTCCACTGATCGTAGCACAAAAGTTGGCATATTCATTTTAGTACAGTCAAATGATCGACCACCCCATCACCAAGTACTATTGACTGTTACATACTCATGACTGTACAGTCCAATGATCGTAGCACAAAAGTTGGCGTTGTTATAAAAAAAAAAAAAATTTAAAAAAAAACACACACACACACACACACACACACACACACACACACACACACACACACACACACACACACACACACACACACACACACACACACACACACACACACACACACACACACACACACACACACACACACACACACACACACACACACACACACACACACACACACACACACACACACACACACACACACACACACACACACACACACACACACACACACACACACACACACACACACACACACACACACACACACACACACACACACACACACACACACACACACACACACACACACACACACACACACACACACACACACACACACACACACACACACACACACACACACACACACACACACACACACACACACACACACACACACACACACACACACACACACACACACACACACACACACACACACACACACACACACACACACACACACACACACACACACACACACACACACACACTGCAGTTAAAATGACGCAAACAAAAACGCTGAAACAAAACTTGACATAAGAACGTTCCAAGATTGTTGGACAATGGAATATGGATTGGACCATGTTGAACTGGCACGCTGAGTGACTTTGCAACACTACTTCGGCACAGCACTACAAGCAAGTTGCCAAACTTGGTATAGAGAGTAGTAGAACTGTGTCTATTTTTGGCGGCTAATTCCATCCATCTATCATGTGCCATGCCGGTAAGAGTGGGAGGTCATTTTGTCATCTCACTCGATCACCAGAGTCGTGGATCAGCTCCACGATTCTGTTTCGACCATGCCACGTGGCCAAGCCATCCAGGTATTTACTTCTCGGTCTTCCCCTTGGTCTGTTCCCTTCGATCTTACCAGTTGTCACCAAGTTCTCCAGTTCATTTCTTTTCATACCATACCCAAAATATTTTGACTGTCTACTTCTAATGACTCTAATTATATGATTCAAATTAATAGAGTATATGAACACACTAGAACATACGTGAACAAATGAGTCAGATTATAATTGTATGAACAGTTAATGGAATGAATGAATGAATGAATGAATTCATACATGAATGCCAACATATGAAATGAACGACAGGCAAAACATAAAATAACAATTAGACGTGGAAATTTGAAAATATAAATGGTGAAAAGAAAAGTGACATAATCAGAGAGTGAATATATAAATTATACAGGCGGGTAATATAAATACGAATTTAATACAATGAATACAATGATAGTAATACAATGAATGACGGCCATGTGGGTAATCCTGGTGTGTACAAAGGACACACCAATTATATGGATGAGGCATATCCTGGCACTACTATCAATGACGGATATGCATAGGGTCCTTCAGGCCAAATGGTACCTGAGAGTTGCTGCAGATAGGGATCACCCCCTACACGAAGCCATGTATATGGTCAAGGGTCATAGACTAAGATGAGGCAGGCAGAATTATTTATACGTCAGGTGTGTGATCTAGAGACCATCAGTCGTGAAAAAGAGTGGGTTCCGAAAGACATGACGGACTGGCACAATGTAATAGTAACACTGGGTCGTGAGTGCAGAGAATGGGCAGCGGGCCGCATTGAGTTTTAAGTGCAACAACTGATCCAGAGTAACACACATCAAAGTGACATAGTTATCTACACCGATGGGTCAGTGGTGAGAAACATACGTAGTGGTTGGGGTTTTACTGGAAAGGCTAATGGACGAGTCCTGAAAAAGAAGAGTCTCTATAGACTACGATCTCCAGCATGAGAATGGAGGTGGAAGTGGTAACAGCGACATTACGTTGATTAGAGGAGGCTACTGCAACACACACTGTATTCATTACGGATTCAAAGAGTATGATTAGTAAGGTGAAGAAAGGGATATTTCGTGTGGAATGGCTATCGTCAGCTTCAGAGGTCACAGATTGTGAGAATTGTATCGATATTTTGTCCTGGCCATGCGGGGGTGCGGGGGAATGAACAGACTGATAGGCTGGCAGGGAATGTACCTCTTGGTGGTATATTGCCAATGGACAAGAGGGGTGTGGTCGTGCGCTTGTGGGACCATGTGGAGAAGGCGGGGGAACAGATTGAGGACCTGTATGTGGAAAGAATGAGATTGCGGGAGATCGGCAGGGGTTCTGGAAGAATCTCAAAACTGAGAGGGAAGACCGGGAGAACTTTAAATCAGATAGCGGGGGGAACGATTAGTAGTATGACTCTTCGCTAACTGTTGAACGAGGGGACGGAGCACGCATGGGAATGTTCTTAGTGCAGTGATGTTTGTTCTTAACTCAACTCAACTCAACTGAACAATGAATGGCTTAGTGGATGAATGAATACATGAATGAGTGAATAAATGATCCATGGATAAAAAAAAACACCCAGGGATACATTAATCACTGGATCAACACACGAGTAAATGGATAATTGTATGAACAGTAAATTATTGAATTAATATTTGAATGAATAAGTAAATTATGGCTAAATTAACGACTAAATTATTAAATTAACGCTATAATCGCTGACAGAAGAAATGAGTGGATAAATAAAAGAAAGAAAGAATGAAAGAAATAAAAGAAGATCAATAAATTAATACACACAAATTTAAAGTCATAACTTTATAAACAGATTAAGGACGTGATCAAAAGTTAGATCCATGTGTCGTCTGCGAATGAATTCAGAATTCGGTTTGACAAAACAAGTCTTATTACAAATATGCCTTATAAATGTACAAGCCATATTCACAAGTTGTATCAAGCTGTCGAGTGTTTCAATATGTAATAAAGATCTCCGACCAACAACAACAACGCATGAAAAGCATGACATAAAACGTAACTTGTTATTGTAATCATTATTAACGTCACGGCAGATAGTTTCATCACCTTCGCTGCTCGTAAACGCTCATAATGCAGCTGCTTTACTATATGTACAATTGATTAAATGCTGCAGTCGTACTCGCGCGCGCGCACACATACACACACCCGAGCGCACATATACATATCACAAACAACAGCTGTACCGTCTGGCTTGAGCGATCATACTTCTCAACAGCAAGTAACAGTTTTGAGCTGGCACCTTTCCGTGCAGCGACACTGGGGTGTCAAGAATCTTCATTCGTTAGCGGCTTCTTTCCCTCTGTTCATAATCTTTCCAGTTGTCACAACACGTTCCAGATTTTCAATTCTCATAGTGTGGAAAATTCAAGACAATTGCTTCTTTCTGATGTTTGTGACAGATTGTCTTTCTGTTTTAGCCAATTTGAAAACATGTGAATATATATACACACTTACACACAGGCAGCCACTGGGGGTCATCACCACACATACACACCGACGTAACTAGAGTTCATCATCCATCATCCATCATCCATCATCCATCATCCGTCGTCGTCATCGTCATCGTCGTCGTCGTCATCATCGTCATCGTCATCGTCATCAATCATCATCATCATCATCATCATCATCATCATCATCATATCATCCCACACTAACCTACGTATAGTACATAGATTGAGCATCCCCCACCTCTATGCTCCTACCTGGACCACCCCCCCCCACCCCCCGCGTCCCACGCGATCCCACCTCCCACCTCCCTCCTCCCTCCTCCACCCGTCGTCGACCACGTCATCGTCGACTCGTCATCACATCGTCCTCGTCATCATCATCATCATCATCATCATCATCATCATCATCATCATCATCATCATCATCATCATCATCATCATCATCATCATCATCATCATCATCATCATCATCATCATCATCATCATCATCATCATCATCATCATCATCATCATCATCATCATCATCATCATCATCATCATCATCATCATCATCATCATCATCATCATCATCATCATCATCATCATCATCATCATCATCATCATCATCATCATCATCATCATCATCATCATCATCATCATCATCATCATCATCATCATCATCATCATCATCATCATCATCATCATCATCATCATCATCATCATCATCATCATCATCATCATCATCATCATCATCATCATCATCATCATCATCATCATCATCATCATCATCATCATCATCATCATCATCATCATCATCATCATCATCATCATCATCATCATCATCATCATCATCATCATCATCATCATCATCATCATCATCATCATCATCATCATCATCATCATCATCATCATCATCATCATCATCATCATCATCATCATCATCATCATCATCATCATCATCATCATCATCATCATCATCATCATCATCATCATCATCATCATCATCATCATCATCATCATCATCATCATCATCATCATCATCATCATCATCATCATCATCATCATCATCATCATCATCATCATCATCATCATCATCATCATCATCATCATCATCATCATCATCATCATCATCATCATCATCATCATCATCATCATCATCATCATCATCATCATCATCATCATCATCATCATCATCATCATCATCATCATCATCATCATCATCATCATCATCATCATCATCATCATCATCATCATCATCATCATCATCATCATCATCATCATCATCATCATCATCATCATCATCATCATCATCATCATCATCATCATCATCATCATCATCATCATCATCATCATCATCATCATCATCATCATCATCATCATCATCATCATCATCATCATCATCATCATCATCATCATCATCATCATCATCATCATCATCATCATCATCATCATCATCATCATCATCATCATCATCATCATCATCATCATCATCATCATCATCATCATCATCATCATCATCATCATCATCATCATCATCATCATCATCATCATCATCATCATCATCATCATCATCATCATCATCATCATCATCATCATCATCATCATCATCATCATCATCATCATCATCATCATCATCATCATCATCATCATCATCATCATCATCATCATCATCATCATCATCATCATCATCATCATCATCATCATCATCATCATCATCATCATCATCATCATCATCATCATCATCATCATCATCATCATCATCATCATCATCATCATCATCATCATCATCATCATCATCATCATCATCATCATCATCATCATCATCATCATCATCATCATCATCATCATCATCATCATCATCATCATCATCATCATCATCATCATCATCATCATCATCATCATCATCATCATCATCATCATCATCATCATCATCATCATCATCATCATCATCATCATCATCATCATCATCATCATCATCATCATCATCATCATCATCATCATCATCATCATCATCATCATCATCATCATCATCATCATCATCATCATCATCATCATCATCATCATCATCATCATCATCATCATCATCATCATCATCATCATCATCATCATCATCATCATCATCATCATCATCATCATCATCATCATCATCATCATCATCATCATCATCATCATCATCATCATCATCATCATCATCATCATCATCATCATCATCATCATCATCATCATCATCATCATCATCATCATCATCATCATCATCATCATCATCATCATCATCATCATCATCATCATCATCATCATCATCATCATCATCATCATCATCATCATCATCATCATCATCATCATCATCATCATCATCATCATCATCATCATCATCATCATCATCATCATCATCATCATCATCATCATCATCATCATCATCATCATCATCATCATCATCATCATCATCATCATCATCATCATCATCATCATCATCATCATCATCATCATCATCATCATCATCATCATCATCATCATCATCATCATCATCATCATCATCATCATCATCATCATCATCATCATCATACATTTCTCAGTGGCTTGGGTTGGTGTGTAAAGCTTTCTATAGTCTTTTAAGAAATGAATGCCTTCTTTCACGATCAATTATTTTGAAAAAAAAAATGTCTGTTGCATCGTTATT
Source organism: Cepaea hortensis (assembly GCA_963921405.1). Lineage (NCBI taxonomy): Eukaryota > Metazoa > Mollusca > Gastropoda > Stylommatophora > Helicidae > Cepaea > Cepaea hortensis. Next base: position 30,687,809 of record OY992885.1, read on the forward strand.
GAGATATGGATTTTTATATGGAGGCAACCAAATGTAAATGCACTATAGTGGTGTTAATCTGATGTTACACAGTTCATGAGTAGAGGCGGTACCTCGGTACCAGGTCAGGAGGAAAATCTCTCCACCATCCTCTTTCCGACAGATACAATCACTTTTGACGTCTCGCACGACCTGAAGGCAGTGTATGGGACATATGGGTTACAGCTCAGTCTTCCAGGGATGCACCAACTAACCAGCCAACCAATCAGCCAATCAGCCAACCAACCAACCAACCAGCCACCCAGCCTACAACTCACTAAACCACCCTCCCACCCCACCAACCACTTAACCAGCCAACCAAGTAATGAACAACTCAACTAGCAAACCAACTTACCAAAAATAAATACATAAATAAATCAAACACTAATTAAAAAAAAAAAACTAATCATGCAACAAAACAAAACAAAGCAAGCAGCCAACCAACCCCAAATGAATAAATCAAACATTGTGTTGGGTCGATCAAACCACCCCCTGTCCGCACAGACACAATCCCCAGCCTAGAAAGATGGGGACCTTGGACTCAACCGTTACACAACGTACCCGCTTGTGGGATGAAGAAAAACACCCACATTACACACCTTAAGTGCATCGTACATATGATGTTAGACCCATATTGTGTATAGGACAATCGGCAGCCGGTGGGTGATGAGGTCAGTACCACACTGTATAGAACAATCTACAGCCGGTGGGTAATGTGGTCAGTACCTCACAGTATAGAACAATGGACAGTCGGTGGGTGATGTGGTCAGTACCACACTGTATAGAACAATCTACAGTCGGTGGGTGATATTTTCAGAACCACACTGTATACAAAAATCTACAGTCGTTGGGTGATGTGGTCAGTACCACACTGTATAGAACAATCTACAGTCGGTGGGTGGGGTGGACAATACCACACTGTATAGAACAATCTACAGGTCGGTGGGTGATGTTGTCAGTACCACACTGTATATAACAATCTACACCGGTGGGTGATGTGGTCAGTACCACACTGTATAGAACAATCTACAGTCGGTGGGTGATGTTTTCAGTACCACACTGTATAGAACAATCTACAGTCGGTGAGTGGGGTGGACAATACCTCACTTTATAGAACGATCTACAGTCGGTGGGTAGGGTGGACAATACCACACAGTATAGAACAATCTACAGGTCGGTGGGTGATGTTGACAGTACCACACTATATAGAACAATCTACAGGTCGGTGGGTGATGTTGACAGTACCACACAGTATAGAACAATCTACAGTTGGTGGGTGGGGTGGACAATACCACACTGTATAGAACAATCTACAGATCGGTGGATGATGTTGACAGTACCACACAGTATACAACAATCGGCAGCCGGTGGGTGATGTTGACAGTACCACACAGTATAGAACAATGGACAGTCGGTGGGTGGGGTTGACAATACTACACTGTATAGAACAATCTACAGTCAGTGGGTGATGTGGTCAGTACCACACTGTATAGAAATATCTACAGCCGGTGGGTGATGTGGTCAGTACCACACTGTATAGAACAATCTACAGTCGGTGGGTGATGTGGTCAGTACCACACTGAATAGAACAATCGACAGCCGGTGGGTGATGAGGTCAGTACCACACTGTATAGAACAATCGGCAGCCGGTGGGTGATGAGGTTAGTACCACACTGTATAGAACAATCTACAGTCGGTGGGTGGGGTGGACAATACCACACTGTATAGAACAATCTACAGCCGGTGGGTGATGTTGACAGTACCACACAGTATAGAACAATCTACAGTCGGTGGGTGGAGTGGACAATACTACACTGTATAGAACAATCTACAGCCGGTGGGTGATGTGGTCAGTACCACACTGTATAGAACAATCTACAGTCAGTGGGTGGGGTGGAAAATCCCACACTGTATAGAACAATCTACAGCCGGTGGGTGATGAGGTCAGTACCACACTGTATAGAACAATCGGCAGCCGGTGGGTGATGAGGTCAGTACCACACTGTATAGAATAATCTACAGTCGGTGGGTGGGGTGGACAATACCTCACTTTATAGAACAATCTACAGTCGGTGGGTAGGGTGGACAATACCACACTGTATAGAACAATCTACAGGTCGGTGGGTGATGTTGACAGTACCACGCAGTATAGAACAATCTACAGCCGGTGGGTGATGTGGTCAGTACCACACTGTATAGAACAATCTACAGTCGGTGGGTGGGGTGGACAATACCACACTGTATAGAACAATCTACAGCCGGTGGGTGATGAGGTCAGTACCACACTGTATAGAACAATCTACAGTCGGTGGGTGGGGTGGACAATACCTCACTTTATAGAACAATCTACAGTCGGTGGGTAGGTTTTACAATACCACACAGTATAGAACAATCTACAGGTCGGTGGGTGATGTTGACAGTACCACACTGTATAGAACAATCGACAGGTTGGTGGGTGATGTTGACAGTACCACACAGTATAGAACAATCTACAGTCGGTGGGTGGGGTGGACAATACCACACTGTATAGAACAATCTACAGATCGGTGGGTGATGTTGACAGTACCACAAAGTATAGAACAATGGATAGTCGGTGGGTGATGTTGACAATACCACACTGTATAGAACAATCGGCAGCCGGTGGGTGATGTTGACAGTACCACACAGTATAGAACAATGGACAGTCGGTGGGTGATGTTGACAATACCACACTGTATAGAACAATGGACAGTCGGTGGGTGATGTTGACAGTACCACACTGTATAGAACAATGGAAGTCGGTGGGTGATGTTGACAGTACCACACAGTATATAACAATCTACAGATCGGTGGGTGATGTTGACAGTACCACACAGTATAGAACAATGGACAGTCTGTGGGTGATGTTGACAATACCACACTGTATAGAACAATGGACAGTCGGTGGGTGATGTTGACAATACCACACTGTATAGAACAATCTACAGATCGGTGGGTGATGTTGACAGTACCACACAGTATAGAACAATGGACAGTCGGTGGGTGATGTTGACAATACCACACTGTATAGAACAATCTACAGATCGGTGGGTGATGTTGACAATACCACACAGTATAGAACAATCTACAGATCGGTGGGTGATGTTGACAGTACCACACAGTATAGAACAATGGACAGTCGGTGGGTGATGTTGACAATACCACACAGTATAGAACAATCTACAGATCTGTGGGTGATGTTGACAGTACCACACAGTATAGAACAATCGGCAGCCGGTGGGTGATGTTGACAGTACCACACAGTATAGAACAATGGACAGTCGGTGGGTCATGTGGACAGTATCACACTGGTCATCTTTACCTCCCAAGACATTTCCTATTAGACATTTTAACCTGGGTCGACCTGGGAGTTCAGGTAAATTTAAATATAAATAAATCCGCCTCAATGTGGATTGAACTCATATCCACCACTTCGGCAGCTAAGATAATCTACCACTTCACCATCGCGGCTCCAGTGGTATAAGGATATTTATAATGACCGTAGTTATCCTCTGAGATCGATCGATAGATCGTTCGGTCGAGAGAGAGAGTGAGAGAGATAGATAGATAGAGAGAGAAAGAGAGAGAGAGAGAGATAGATAGATAGAGAGAGAGAGAGAGAGAGAGAGAGAGAGAGAGAGAGAGAGAGAATAAAGACTGCCATTTATTCCTTCAAATAGATGCAAAATAGAAGAAATGAGCTGAAGAAACGCGCTTTCTGTACTCATCAACGGCATTCCTCATGGGAAAGGAAAAAACAAGATGTTTCACTGACAGAAGAAGCAGCTATATATTACTCTCACGAGCGAAACGTGCTCGCGGCAGCTGAGATCATTCCCACAGGTCAAAGTCATCTATTAGCATTTGGGAGCGGTAATTTCACGCAAGTGGATAACTTTCTCCTCAACTTTCCATGTTTGCACTTGCCGCCGTGGAAGTAATGCAAGGCGGGGTGAAATCTTGTACGCACAAATAGTGTATTATTTTCACTCTCACTGAACTCAAACGTAGTTCATACACGTGCTATTGCTTATAGTGAACCGGACTCATGTTTCCGAATGATTTAGCTTTCCTTGCTGCCAGTGTCCCTCGTCATCAGGCGAACTCATTCCGACTTCAGAGATACTTATAATTTACATCCCCAAGTCAAGGACGAGAAGTCAACATTTTAGCTCAACTGACAGGCGTAGACCGGCTGAGTGGCGAAGGAGTTACGGAGGCAATTCGTAATCCCACATACCACGTTCTAAACATAGCTGCGGGCGATTTGGCAGCAGTCCGCCTTGCGTTGGGTTTCATGCAATGGTATGAGTGCCGGTCGTTCAGAAAGCAATGACAAACTACTGAACGTACACGTGCCAAGAAATCACAAACAGCCCAAAAATGCTGGCGTTGGACGCGACGTCCTGTAAACGATATGCAGCTAACTTCTTTGGGGACAGATGCAGGAGTTGAACCCTCTACCTCGATATCAGCACGCCGGATGTTTAAGAACGAGCGCTCTTATCGATTCTGTCATGGTGCCCTCCAAATAGTGTATCATACTGGATGAAACATATTCTCTTTCTTCTTATATTCGGACACGTTGTGGCCCACAACGACGCACGCCAAACCCTTTTAGGATTGTTCATGGTTGGTCAAAACGAAGGGTTTGGTAGTAACGTCCATTTTGTGACATGCGATCGTTTTCTATTACAGCTTACCGATTACTTATGTTTTGTTGGTGATTAACCCATGGCTGGTTGGAAGTTGACTGAGATTTTATTTCCATTGAATGAGATATGCGGTCTCAGACCAACCCTCTATGGTCGCCGTTAGCGACATGCACAGAAGGTTTGCAATGTTACTATTCTTTACTTTCCCCATGTGGTCCCTGTAACATTGGGCGATATTAATATAGATTCAGACATACATACTATCTACGCCGGCTTCATGGCAATTTAGAAGACTTTCACATTTTGTATGCACGTGAGCATGCAGGAATAGGACGGCAGGCTTTCCTTCCCGTAGCGAACGTCGAGAGCAGGCATCTGACCTGTGTCCTACCGCATTCATGTCATTATCAGGGTAACGTCCCAACCATCACTACCTCTTTAGTCGCATTTCACGACATGCCTCGAGGTGTATGTACTGTGTTACTATCTATTGAATTGTTGAGTTGAGTTGAGCTAAGAACCGACATCACTGCATTCAGAACATTTCCATACACGCTCCATCCCCCCGTTCAACAGCCAGCGAAGAGTCGTACTACTAATCCCTCCCACCGATATCTGACTGAAAGTTCTCCTTGTCTTCACTCTCAGTTTTGAGAATGCTTCCAGAACCCCTACCGACCCCCCGCAATCCCATTCTTTCCACTTACAGGTTCTCAATCTGTTCCTCCACCTTCTCCACCTGGCCCCACAGGCGCTCGACCACCTCTCATTTGTCCATAGGTAATCTACCACCAAGAGATGCATTCTCTGCCGGCCCCTCAGCCTATTCATTCCCCAGCACTCCTGCATGGCCAGTAGCAGAACTCACAATCAGTGTGACTCGTAACACTGGACGATATGCAGACATATATTTTATCTACAACGGCTTCGTGGGAATTTAGAAGACTTTCACATTGTGTAGGCCTGAGTGCATGCAGGAATATGTTAGCAGTCGTTCCTTCACGTAGCGGACGTCGAGAGCAAACATAAAACCCGTCACGAGCGCGCTTATGCCATAATTAGCGTAACGACCCAACCATTACACCAACGTTTGTGTGATATTAATAATTATGACAATAGCAGTAATTACCAGAAAGCAGAAAGTGAGAGTGAAGACTGCCGTTTCGTCACTAAATGAGAGGAACATCGCGCCTGCTGTACTCATCAGCGGCATTCCTCACGGGAAAGGGAAAACAAGAAGATAATTCACGGACAGAAGAAGCAGCTATATATTACTCTAACAAGCAACACGTGCACCCTGCAACTGAGAGCATCCCTGGAATCTTGGAGCGGTAATTTCACGCAGGTGGATAACCTTCTTCTTGACTTTCCACGTTTGCACTTGGCGCCGGGGAAACATCGAATAGATGGATAACATCATCATCATTGTCATCGTGTGCCATGCCGATAAGTTTCGATGGTCAAAGTTCACACAATGTCACACAATAATTAATTTGGATCAGGCCCGTGTTTTTGTCGCCAAATAGTTTCAGACCAATCCTGGTTAGTCGTCTTTTACGACATGCATAAGGAGTCTAAAGTGTTATTATACTTTCCATCCTCTGTGGGGCCATCTGTAACAGTGGGCGATATTAAGATTAGAATATTACGAGTGGGCTTCAAATGAAGACCTTAATAGTGTGATAGAAATCACAATAACCATGTCATTGTCCTGTAACCTGTCAATATTGTTGTTAAGGATGTCAAGAGTGTTAAGCACATGACATCACTGTGCAGACAAACACGGTGACGTCATAGGCCAGTTTAAAGATGGCCGCACCACTTTTGACATGCATCAAATAGGAGCAGCGTTATGTTATCCGTGTTTTGATCAATTAAGGGGTGAAACTTATAGAAATTTATCGGCGAATGAAGGTCGAGTATGGTGATGCATACCTGCCAGTCTAGCAAGTGTATGAGTGGAGTAGGAAGTTTCAAAACTTTTCGGTCCGTTAAAAGGCTACTGCAGATGCCGAATGAGTGGTTACACGCTTACCAAGATAATTTATTTTCTACAGGAATCCAAGCACTTTATCTGCGCTGGAGGACTTGCATTGAACGCAGTAGTGACTACATAGAAAAATAATACATTTGTTACTTACTTTCACAGATTATATTAGCCAAAAAAAAACCAAACAAACAAACAAACATACAAACAAACAGGTTTTCATTTGAATCCCCCTTGTAATTTGATCACCTGAAAATATAAGATATATTATTCTTATTATGCCAATTATCCTCCCATTGGTGGATGCCCTGAACCAACATACTCCATGCAGTCCTTTATTTTGCCATCTCATGCAGCTCCGCCCATGCTTTTCATAAACGATTCATTACTGTATCTAATTCTCTTCTACATTATAAAATATATTGGGCCACTGAAATGGCCAGAGCGAAGTTCTGTCCAATCACACAGGTCTTGGGTCACTTGTATGATTTCTCGTTCTTCAATTGGGGACGTAAATTACAAGTACCTCTGAAGTCGGAGTGGGTTCGCCTGATGGCGAGGGACACTGGTAATAGGGAAAGCTAATTCACACGCAACAATTTAGTCGAGTGCCACTAGAAGTAGTGTGTATGGATTACGCTTGAGTGCAAAGCGAGCGAGCGCAAAAAAAGAAAAAAAAGAAAACAAAATAAAATAAAATAAAAACAAAACAAACCTCATCAAGATACAAAATCAGTATCTCCAAAAAAAAAAAAAAATGGTTATGTTTAAAACTATGACACTAAAATCCATACGTTAAAGACCCTTAGAACATAAAATCTATATATTAAAATCCATTAGCACACAGCATGTGTACATTTAAAATCACCAGACCTGCTGTGTTTATGAGATGTTAGGATGATCACATTTTGCAGGACTGAGTGCAATAGAGACACCGAGAGACGTATATTTTTGTTTCATAAATTATACCAAGTTATTTGATAAAGTAAAATATGATGTACTTATTAAAATGTTGGAAGATATCAACATTGATGAGAAAGGTCTCAGAATAATACAAAAATATGTACTGGAACCAAGTAGCAGCAATTAAAATGGGAAATAAAGAGGGAAATTATGAACAAATAAAGCTAGGAGTATGACAAGGATCTGTTTTGTCACGGATCTCGTCTCCCTCTATAGCGAAGTAATAATGAGAGAGATCAAAGAGAAGCCAGGAATACTAATTGGAGGTTATAATATAAATAGACCGAGATATGTGAAGAGACATGAACGCCTACGCCAGCTGGCATGGCACTTGATGATGATGATGTATGCACTGAGGAATAGGTGGCATGTCTTTGTCACCTCAGCGAATGTCGAGAACTGACATCGAATACGATAACAGCCAAGCTTTACCAATGCGAGCCTAACCTTTGCAGTCTAAGACGGCAACTGTTCTCCAGATTTAGTCTTCGCCATTTATTTGTTCATAAGAATTACTGAGCGCCCCAGTAAGCTTTCGTGTATGCGCGCTGAACTACCGATGCTGTAGATTTTCTCATAACCATCATGTAATATCGGGGTACGATTGTTTACTATAAGTGTAAGAGATGTGACGAGTATGGTTGTCCACTATCAGTGTAAGAGATTTGTCCAGTACGCTTGTTCACCATCAGTGTAAGAGATGTGTCCAGCATGTTTGTGCACAATCAGTGTAAGAGATGCATTCAGCACGCCTGTGCACTATTATTGTAACAGATACATTCAGCAATCTCGTGCAATATTATTGTAACAGATGTATCCACCACGCCTGTACACAATTAATTGTAACAGATGCATCCACTGCGCTTGTGCACTCTTATTGTAACAGATGAATCCATCACGCTTGTGCACTATTATTGTAACATATACCAGTGTACTATCATCAAATGTAAGCGATTTGTCTAACACGCCTGTATACTACTGGTGTAAGAGATGCGTGTACGCCACTTGTGTACTACCAATGTAAGAGATTCCTCACCAAAGCTTGTTACAAATGTCGACGTGTTATTCTCTAGCACAGTTGTGATTTTGTTAAACTCCAAGTGGGGCAGGAAATAATTCGATTAAACATGGGCACATTGACTGAATCCCGCGTCTAGTAATGATCGATGACAGCATGTTTGGCTGCATGACTGCTGATAATAAGTTATATACAGCTTGCAGCACGGTATGGCTGCTGAAAGTAAGTTAGACTCATATTGTAGCACGGTATGGCTGCTGAAAGTAAGTTAGACTCATATTGCAGCACTGTATGGCTGCTGAAAGTAAGTTAGACACATATTGTAGCACAGGATTATTGCTGATGATAGCAAATACATATTTTGTAGCACAGTTTGAGTGCTAATTTAAACGCAGTGCTAATAGAACCTCATCATTGCTGAAATATGGCTAGTAGCACAGTGCGATTGATTTTAACTTACCCATATCCTGTATTATAAGTATTACTGTCGATAATAGCAATTCATCAACAGTTGCACAATGATTTGTAATAATACATTAGGCATATATTGTAACATCAGGGTAGCGGGGTAGGGGTACCTACTATCAAAGGAGAAGTATGGTGCCTCCTTCCCTCCGCTAGCCTACGGGACACCCTTGGGCAAGATGGAGTACCCGTTTAGCCCCTCCCCCCCCCGAACAGGGTAACGTGAAGCCATGTGAGCAGGTGGTGGATTGGACTTGGGAGCAGCTGACAGATAGTTGTTGGTTATGGTTTCAAGTCAGTGACGGTGGGCAGAGGATCTCTCAGTAGAGACAATGGCTACGGTCATCCGATCAGTATGGTCACTGCCAGGAAGGAAGAATGGTAGACTTCCCTCCTTATTGATTCCCGGGCAGAAGCGGCTCGCCAGCCTTGGTTCGTACCCCCTCTAAGAGAGGAAACTCTAAATCTCAAACCTCCGTTGCCTTGCGGGTATACCCATATGGGAAAGGCTTCGGGAGTAAACCCTGAGGACAAATCCAGAGATGGAGTCCCTAATGCAGTTCCATGTCGTAAACAACATGGTTCTGGCAACTCCTGCGACGGCACCGATGTCAAGTTGCATTGGCTACTGCCTTTCCCTTGTCAACATCGGCGACGTGGAGAGGGGGAACTTGCTACTGGGCAACAGCTGGTTCTCCGATTTCCATTGCCCAGGCTTGTGCCCTGAAGAGGTAACTTCAGCACCGCGTAAAGCGGTGCACAACACGGGAAGCAGCATTTGCCGGTTATAAGTCTTAATGCTCGATTGGCGTAGAGCAAGTAATATACTATGATTAGTGATAATTCATTCATTCATTCAGTAGCATGTCCTTTGCATAACCTCGCTCCCATAACAACCTTCCGGAAAACCTCTAGATCATAAGCAAGATGTCCCGCGCCCGATACACCCATCTGGAGATCATCCGCCACATCCTGCACTCATCTTCTCTTTGGCCTTCCTCTTCCTCTCTTCCCAGGCATATACCCCTCCATTATTGTTCTCTCCAAACTATCGTGACGTTTCAAGGGACCAAAATATTTCAATTTTCTTTGTTTTATCGTTTTTAATAGCCAACCTTCTTCAATATTCAGCTCTTGAAGTATTGATGCATTTGTTCGTTTCTTTACCCAAGATATTCTTAAAACTCGTCTATAACATTTATATTCAAAGGCATTTATGCGCTGTTCAGCTTGTTTAGTAAGTGTCCAGGTCTCACAGGCGTATGTTGCAATGGGAATGATGCATAATACATTACACATATATTGCAGCACATTATGATTAGGGACAATAAAATACGCATATTATAGCACAATATAATTGCTGGTAATAAATGACACATATCTTATAGCACAGTTTGATTACTTATAACACTAATGTTATAGCATATAATTATTGCTGCCGAGTTATGTGTGTAACGGTGCGTGTAAATAAGTTTGTGCATGCACGCTTATGTGTATGTATGTGCGTACGTGTGAGGATGCATATGTGGACAAGTGTGAGTACATGTATGTGAGTTTATATGCATCTAACCGTCTGCCTGACTCGATGAATTTATTGCTTGTAATGTGTGATTTGTCGGTGTGTTTGTGTATTCGTACGAGTTTATGTGTGTGTGTGCCTCGAAACCAAAAACAAAATGATTGACAGAAACTAGGGTGAATCAAAGAATGATTGATGGAATCCAGGGATGGATGAAAGAACTATTCACATAATCCAGGAATGAATGAAAGAATGATTGAGAGAATCTAGGGATGAATGAAGGAATGATAGACATAATCTAGGGATGAATGAAAGAATGAATACATAACTATTTTATAAATATATTGCTTGTGTTGCCACAAACACGGGTGTAAGTGCGTAAGTGCGCGCGCATGTGTGTGTGTGTGTACTTATTTACGAAGGCATGAATGGAGGCCTGCCCTTCTGCTCACATGAGTGGATGGATGGATGGATGGATGAAGGGATGGAAGGATGGACATGTGTGTGTGGTGTGTGTGTGGTGTGCGTGTGTGTGGTGTGTGTATGGTGTGTAGTGTGTGTGGTGTGTGTGTGGTGTGTGCGTGTGTGGTGTGTGTGTGGTGTGTTTGTGTGTAGTGTGTGTGTGTGGTGTCTGTGGTGTCTGTGTGTGTGGTGTATGTGTGTGGTGTGTGTGTGTGGTGTGTGTGGTGTGTGTGTGTGTGGTGTGTGTGTGGTATGCGTGGTGTGTGTGTAATGTGCGTGGTGTGTGTGTGGTATGTGTGGTGTGTGGGGTATGTGAAGTTTGTGGGGTGTGTATGTGTGTGTAGTGTGTGTGGTGTGTGTGTGTGGTGTGTGTTTGTGGTGTGTGTGGTGTGGTGTGCGTGTGTGTGGTGTGTGGGGAGTGTGGGGGTCTGTGGGGTGTGTAGGGTGTGGTGTGGTGTGTGGCATGTTCATGTGCGCGTGCGTGCGCGCGCTTGTGTATATATATATATATATATATATATATATATATATATATATATATATATATATATATATATAATATATATATATATATATATATATATATATATATATATATATATATATATATATATATATATATATATATATATATATATATATATATATATATATATAATCTTCTTCTTCAGCGTTCCGATCCATTGAGGTTCTTTGCTGCAGATACAATCCGTCTCCTTTCGTCTCTCTGGTTGACCCTCTCTTGCCAGTCGTTGATTCCAAGTGCGTATAGGTATGTATATATATCATCTCTCCACCGTCTTCTTGGTCTACCTCGGGGTCTACGGTCATTTATTTCCTGAGTGTAAGCGAGTTTTGTTTCCCTATTATCTTCCATTCTGTCTATATGCCCCAGCCATTGTAGTCTATTAGCCTTCATGATACCAGTGATTAGCGGGGACTTATACAGATCATAAATGTCTTTGTTACTTCTTTTTTTCCACTCTCCACTTTGTGTATCCCTAATGGGTCCAAAGATGCGTCTTAAAACTTTGTTCTCAAAGGTTTGTAGCAAGGCTTCGTCTCCTTTCGTTGTACTCCAGGTTTCATAGCCATACAGCACATATGTTGATATATATATATATATATATATATATATATATATATATATATATATATATATATATATATATATATATATATAGATATATATATAATGCACCCTACTGTACAAACACTTTATTTCCCACCATACCACTAACTTGAACAGATGGCACACAGATTACGCTTAACTAAATTTACCTGGAGCGTGAAAGCCACTTTTGACATATTGGCGGTAAAAATGGAGAATATAATTTACCAGGTATTATATCGCACACACCGCCAGACTGGGGAAAGCTATAGGGTGTATGTCGTTGTGACACCAGACCCTAGCAAATGCGCATGTACATGAATTAAGCCACAGCAATAGGTGAAACTGATGTGCCTCCTCTTTGACCCTACAGAGGAGCTTGTGTGCTCAAATGACCTCAAAAATTGTGTCGGACAAGTCAAGACATAGGAACCAGAGGAAGAGAGAGAGACACAAACCTGCTGCCTTGTAAGGAGACTGGGGATAGTCAATGGTTGGTGAAGGCAAACCCAAAAATGCTAGTCGAAGTCGGATGTACAAAGACACAGGTGTGTGGAAACTGCAAATCAATTCACTTAATGATAAAATAGCCGCTCCGTTTGTCACGTTGATAGGAGTATGCGGTGCTAATGTCGTGGGCGCGGCGTTGGTGTTAAGGTTAGGATGTTACGCTGACAACGGCAGGTCAAGGGTTCTATGCCAGCTCTCGACTTTCGCAAGAGGAGGGAAAGACTAGCCACTCGGGTCTCCACGCTCTTAGGCCTCCAAATGTGATGGTCTTAGTACTTTACATACCCACAATAGGCTCATGCTTTGTGACGTGTTTGAGTAAGTGAAATAACGAACATTGATAAGGTAGTAGTTAGTATACCCGTATAACAGCAAACATTATGTCCCCGGTTGTCGCAATGTTCTGGTGACAAGTAGGGTCTTTGGAAGACGCAGCCTCGTCGTGATGTGCCCTGCCAAGTGGCGTAGACGATCATGTCTCTCCACTCATCTCAGTTCCATGTGTCTCGATTCAAGTCTGTTGATGACTTTTCTCCATACCATTGTCTTATACCATCATTCTCATAAAATTGGTACCAATGCTTTGTTTGGGAAATGAAACATTGATAACAATAATACCAATAACTGACTGGCATCTTACCATCTTGACAGTCGGCAGTTTATAATATGGAGTTTTACCTCTCCAAAGCACAAAGCCTGGGCTGAATTTAGAGACCATGTGTTGCCCATGCAGCATGATCCCTCCCTTGGCCTACCTAGTTTACTCCAGAGGAAAGGTAACACCAACACGTCCGGAACAAGACAAGCAACAGAAGCTGCTGGATCAGCAAAGCTATATTCTTACTGTCCGCTTAGGGCCTGGTCTGCCAAACCATGGCATTTAGTCTTTAGGTTGCAATTCCTCGCACTAGGGAAAGGCTTATACCCTCTTCTGCCCGAAGCCATTGACACAATGTGGGGTATTGGATTTGATGAAATCCGCAAACCATTCGGCGCTAACAGAAAGCAGGTAGTACATTCTACTGTCATACAGTACATCAGCCATATGTGACTAAGACCTGGTTTTAAATACCAATGAAATCATAAGTAAAGGGCACTGCGATCAAGAATCTGAAGCACCCTCTCAGCAGTGGTGGACATGCTACGCCATGTTGGAACTCCAGAGTCTTATCTGATCGTTTGAAAACAGACACGTTCTCAAGTTCCGACGATCATCTTACACTTATCCCATCAAGAGTCATGGGGAGGAATAGTTTACGTTCCAGGATGGCGCTGGACATTATAATTTCGTGTCATTGAACAATGTTTTGATGTCGTCTATCTATTTTATTCTCGGGTGTCCCCTTTTAAGTTTTTAAGTATCAAAACTTCTTTAGTGTAGAGTGCCAGTTTTGGTAACCGACAGTGTTGCATTCTAGTGTAACAGCCAAATCGGTGCACCTTGGTCTGGCCTGTTAAAGCAGTATGACTCTGGCAGCTGCCGGAACTCTAGCGAGACAAAGAGATCTGATGCCATTTGTAGTGTAGCAGCGAGCTCGGTTTGTGAAGACAGGCACTTTGGCCTTGTGTATATAGTTTTGTGGCCAGCCCGCCTTGAGACGAGATATGTGGGGTTTCCCATCTGTTCATCAGTGAACAACCTATGTCCTAGGAGAAAGTCGAGTGGCTGACTAGTTAGTGTCAGCATGCCTGGGTTCATGATGGGGTAGTAATTTGTGTCACAACTCTTTTGTTTATGTCGCATCTTAGGATTTATGTTGTGTAACTTATGTTTTTGTAGTGCCTTATTGTTGTCTGAGTCGAAGTTCTTTATTGTGTCAGTCTAACCAGCTATTGTTTGGAACACCTGTGTTGTGGTACTTGGTGTATCCTGTTGTCTTAAGTTCTGTTGATTGGTTAGGGGTTATCCACTGTTGTTGTTTGATATATACAATTTTCTGTTGTATCTGTTATTGAAATTCAATGTTATCCAACATGTTCTGTTAGAAGAAATAAATAAAAGGCTTGTTTATTTGTCCTTGATTTGTTTGTTCAGTCTCTTTTTAGTTTTTACAACCACTATTTCTACCACAATCTAACACCTTAATCCACTGTTTTGGTCTCAAATATGACAGTTATTGTCCCGAGTTGAGGCCCCTGTCCAAGATCTCGAATATTCTTACCTAATTAGTATAATCGTTTTTTGTCATTTGAGGGCGGTGTGAGGTTCCCTCTCTTTTTACTCCTTTTCTTCTTTGGCCGTAACGAAGTCACAGTTACTCTCTACCTCTTAGCACCGTAGCAAAGGAGACATCTTTTCCTTGTCTTTTCCCCTCGGCTACACTAGGATTGTCAAACCATTTGATCTTCTGGCTTTCAATGTATGTATGTAGCACACGGTGTTGATCCCGTGTCTCTCTGGTAATATCATTTCTTACTTGGTCTCTGTTAGTTAAATTGGTAATTCTTCTCAAACATCTCATCTCGCGGTGTTAATTTTGTGTATTGTGCGATTTAGACAAAGGACAACTCATAATCACAACAGCCACTTCATCTCACACACAGCATAACTACACCAAAGAACTCTGTTCACGACCGCGTCCTGCTGCAGAATACCTTCTGATCGTTCTAATCTCCTTATCTTTCACGTAACAACTCTTGCACTTGTCGGCGTCTCACTCACTCCCCAATACAACACCCCACCGCCGCTAATCACTCAGGTAACATTCGCTTAACCGAAAGACAGGTTAACACAACAACAACGATTCTCAAACTTTTGCTACACAAGACCCTTTCACACAAAGCCAGGCATACCGAAATCTATTACGCTGGGCTGTAAACAGGCACAACGCAATCACGTCCAAAACAAACATTCCGGACGGGCGCAGAAGAAGAAGAAACGCGGCTACCGTTGAAAATAGACCTTTGGCAAGGAAATAACGAATTGCGTTCTTGTCCTCGCCAGCTTTCTTTTCAGTCACTTCTGACATGGTCAAGTACCAGGTTTACGAGGCCTTTGGGAAACCACGGAGCTGGACTAGTTAGAAGCAGTAAAATCCAGGCATTGTTAGTTAGTTAGTTAGTCACTACTTCTATTACAACTATTCAGTCAGGGAAATGGGCTGGCTAGACAAACTGGACTTGCTTTACTGGGCTTTTTCACCTGGACTTGTTTTACACTTTTATCGTTTCTTTATTTATTCAGCCAAGAGGGGGGATTTGTTCACAACAGACGAGCGATGCTCACTGGTCGCGGGATCCGCACAATGTCAGACGGGGAGTCTGAAGATAGTGCACGCTTTTATGGGTCCAGACACTTACGATGACAGATGTACAAGCTCATACTTGTCCAGACACTTGGTATAAGGCCCTCAGTTGAGGATATGTCTTAACATCTCTAAGTAAAATCCCTCGGACGTGAGAGCCTGGCCGCTACCCACCTCCTGCTCTTGGAGGTTTGATGCTGAGCAGCCAGCATCTGCAGCCTACCTTGTTCCAGTCATACTGGTCATCCTTTCCTCTGGAGATAACAAGACAAGGCCGTGAGAGGGATCATCTGCATGGGCAACACATGTTCTCTGATCTAGTGCCCAGGCATTGTGCTTTGGAATTCTAGCTCTGTTCCAATTCACATACTTTCGTCTGCAAAGACAGCAAGGTGCCACTTAGTTAGTCACTGCTCCGACTTCACAGCAAAGGGTCGTCTCCATAATGCTCCGTTCTTGTGCCAGTGAATAATACAGGCACTGCTAGGGATAGAACCCAGACCGCTGTCTCGGCAATCAAACACTCTAATTAATATGCTACCGTGACATTTGCTAATAACCGCAATCAATCCCAGCATGTTTTTACTGTTTGTTATTTACAGATGGAGTCTCTGTTGGGAAGTGGTTACGCCGTCTGTCTCACACTTCGAAGGTTATGGAACTACGGAGTTGGTCTTTCTGTGAGAAGCTTTCGACAGGATGCCCTTGGGGAGAATGACCGAACTATATGGGATAAAACCAGGCGCAATGAAGTCGAACCTCTGGTGTTTTAAAGCATTTTTAAATGATATAGTAGGCAATTGTAACGTTCATTAGCTTACCGCTGTAAATGTTACATTTAAAGAACTCTCTTCCACGTTTTGAAACCCGATGGATACAAGGTTGTAAGTTAGTTTTCAGGACGTCGCGGGCAACCTCATCATTTTTGGACTGATTTACTAGGCCAAAAAAAAAAAAGTCAGTTTACCTTCAATGATATGTCATTGCTTTCTGAAAGATCGACGCTCAAACCAGTCTATGCAAACCAGCGCAAGGCGGTCTGCAGCTGTGTTTCCACCGCAGTAAAAGTTAACACTAAAGATTCCCACTCCACGGCTTGAAGCCTACTGGTTACGTGGTGTTGGCCAACATTTCTATAGACCAATCGGCGCTGGGTGGGTGAGGGTGTCAGTGTTCTTCTTTCCTGTACACCTTTACAATATCAATACATAAAAAAGGATAGCAGTCAATTTAAACTTGTTGACATCTACATCGGGGGGTACGGGGTGTCAGGTATTGGTAGCACCTTTAGTAAGGATGACTCTCATGTCCCTTTCAGGACCCATCCCCCACTGGTCCAAGCCTGACACCCAGCTCGCGCCTGTGGCTCCAAGTAGCTATCAGCATGCGACAGCGGCCACCCCCCGGGCAACAGCTGTGACAGGCTGGCTAAAGCAGACGTTGGTAGCCGATTTAGTGTGAAACCAAGCGGTGAACTAGGGTATGCCTACCCAGCATGTGAAGACAGGATCCGGCAGACTGCACGGAAGAAATCATTCCTGATTCAACGGGTAAGACGGCTTTACCTGCAAAGCGTTGTGCAACGTAATGAGCACGGCAAGGCACGTAGAGCGCTCTGATCATCCACAGCACCTGTATCCGTCTCCAGACGTCTCGAATTGTCTTGCCACTGGACTCAGATGGACTCAGGCGAGAGAGTGAGGTCGACGAAATGCGCAACTCTTCCTCACTTTAATCCATGTCATCGCGCAAGTCATTCTTCATCCAACGTGTTGACAACTACATAGAATTAGTCCTCAAATGGAGCGGACGTAAGCCAGAATAGTTGTCCCTGTTCTGCATAAGTTGGACACTCCTGCAAGTCAAGTGGTCAGTATTGTGCCTACTGCCTTTACTTTCCAGAATATTTTCTGTAACTCAGTCGATCTGGAAGCTCTTGTAAATTTAAAAAAAAAAACGAAAATCATCCCTGTCTCGATGGTGCCACATGACCACGGATGGTCTGACAAGCGTGCTAGTGACAGCTAAACTGGCCCTTGGGTTTATGGTGTTATTTTGAATAGTGAAGACACAAACAATAGATTGAACGATTTATTGCCTGGCATATTTCGCTGCAACTCGTCAGGTACATACTGCAGAATTCACACGACATAAAGTGAAATAACTAGATAACTGTTTCAAGCTGAAATATACACATGTTCGTACAGTAATGTCGATTGTCTACCATGGTAATTTTAAACTGACTGACATGTCTTTCTGCCTGCACAAAGCCGGCTTATGTAGGTTAATTTAAAAAAAAAAATTTTAGGTTAATTTATTTCACTTTATGTTGTGTGAATTCTGCAGTAGGTACCTGACAAGATGCAGCAAAATATGCCAGGCAAAAAATCGTTCAATCTATTTTTTTGTGTCGTCGTTATTTAAATTCACTACGAGAATACACTGTTTTGAATTTATGGTGTTAGTCTTAAATCGTAAAATGTGGAGTAGTAGTAAAGACACTATCCACCTGGAGCTAGTTGTGAGGTAATATATTAAATCTCCGAAAGGTTTTTGGGGGAGGCAGAGGGGAAGGGCAGACACCTCAGTGTATCAATATCCACGAGTATGGGTCGACCTGAAGATATGACTGGTTGACTGAAGCACAGGGAGGACGCGTTAGCGTCGTTGACAGGGAGCTAGCTGATCGGAGACATGTTCGACGTCTGCGTCAGTCGTTTGGTTGAGTGAGGGAAAGTCTGACTACGTAGTCCTCCGTGCATCAGGGCATATCCAATGTGGTCCTCTCACATTACAGACCCATAACAGCTTTATGATCCAGGAAACGTTGATTTGTTTGCTTTTGAACTACTGGAGATTGAAACACTCACCCCCCCCCCCCCCGACTGTTGTATGGGTAGAGCAGTCCACTAACAACTGCGCTACCAGAGTTCCTGAACTCTCTTTGTCCTGAACACCTTTTAAGTAAAGTAATAAAAGCTTTGAAGTGCCACATAGAACCTGTACTTTTGTATGGATGTGAAACATGGACAATAAACAGAACAGCTGGGAAAAGTCTGGTAGAAATGTGGTTTCTGGGCAAAATGCAAGGAATACCACGGACAGAGAGACAAACCAACGAAAACATCCTACAAGAAATAAATGAACACTGTAAACTGAGAAATTAGACGTAGAGAATCAATATTTGTTAGGCATGTCATGAGAAGAAATAAACTAGAAAACTTGATGAAAACTGGCAATATTAAGGGGAAAAAGAACAAAGGGAAAGAAAGATAAATATCTTGATGGTTTGGTGACATGGCATGGCTGAGACAAGAACACATAGCTGATCCATTATTCTGGTGATCTTGCTAGATGACGAAACATAACCACCCAGACTTATCGGTATGGCACATGATGATGATGATGTTGATACCGAATTCCATCCGGATATTTTTCACCGTTTCATGTTCGGAGCTGGCTCCGTGGCGAAGGTGTTTCGGACGCAGTTCGTAATCTCGCATAGCCCTGCTCGAAACACAGCTGCGTGTGATTTGACAGCAGACCGTCCTGCATTGTGTTTTTCGGAAAATGGTATGGGTGCCGGTCGTTCAGAAAGCTATGGCAAACTACTGAACGTAAACTTGCCAAGAAATCACGAACAGCCAGAATCGCTGGGGGTTGACTTCGACGTCCTGTAAAGGATATGTAACTAACTAACTTTATGTTAGGAATTATCTTGGGAACGAAAGCGGTGAAGAAGGGAAATGATCTCCTAACCTCATGATGTCATAAATATGAGAAGGCTTAAAACTCGCTATCCCTACATCAGGGAAGTCTTCGTGACGAAGTGCTTAAGCCACCTGCCTGGCGCTCCGAAGCTTGTGGGTTCGATTCCGACTTACGTCGTTCAGTTCACGAATCCAATGTTCTCAGGGACTCCTGGGGGTCGACGCTGAAACTACAGAGTTCGTGCTTCGTGCGACGCTTTCGGCAGGCAGAAAGAGACCAAGCCATATGGGGTACAACTCGGCGCAATGAAGTGGATACCCGTGCTTTTTAAACCCATTTTAATCCCAACGCCAGTATCTGCTATGAGTTACCTTTCACGATTGACTGTTCGGAAGCGGATATGACGTTGAGGCGGATCGGACGTTGAGGCGTCCGTCTCTGGCTCAAACAGACCAGGTTGATCTCACGGTGTTGACCTTTTGGATGTTCTCAAAATAAAAAAGCAAGAATGGTATTCTCTCTCTTGATATTAGATTAGTGGATCCCCGGGAAGGTTAACCCGGTCAACAAATGCCCGCAGAAGTCGGATGTGTCGGCCTAACGGCGCAAGAACGCAGCTCTGCTGTAAACAGGCACAACGCAATCACGTCCGAAAAAAAACTCCGGATGAACGAAGAAGAAGAAGAAGATTAGTGGATCGGGCATCTACCCTTCTCCGACAAGTTCAAAAAATTTGGAGAATCCTTGTGCACGTTTGTCCCGTTAAAAGTCCCTCGGCAATGGGAAATAGAACAGAGTAGACCGAGTAAGCCGCTGCCCAGGAAAATATGGCACTCTTCCGAATAACTGTCCTAAATTATTTAGTGTAAAAAGCATCCCTTACAGGGCCTCATTAGGTGATATAATGAAAAAAAATATTAAACACTACGAAGTAAAATATAGAACTGAGAAAATGGAATTATATACCAATAATATTTCACAGATATATGTGGAAATTGTGGCACACAAGTTGTAAATACTGCCCGAAAGCATGTTCTTTGTGAAAAAATTGTACAAATCGGAACGAGCATTGAATGTGTTGTCGATCACGTCCGGTTCAGTGTGACGTGGACTGCTAGACCGATGGATGGATGCAATAAACGTTTCCTGGACCCAGAGGGCCCTCACAGTTGTCGGAGTCTATACCTATCAGTTATATGTGGAAATAGATATACAATCCGACGACAGTCAGTGACCTCCGGGCCCAGGAAACATTTATTGCATCCATCCATCGGTCTAGCAGTCCACAACACACAGAACTGGAAGTGATCGACAACATCAACTAATTAGGCCCTGTAAGGGATGTGTTTTACACTAAATAATTTAGGGCCGTTATTTGGAAGAGTGTCCAAGATATCAATATTAGGAAAGCTCATCATCATCAAGTGCCCTGCTTACTGTCGCAGGCGTTCACATTTCTACACACAGCTTCATCCTTGGTGGTCTGGATCAACTCTGCTGCTGATTTTCTGTTCATATCACCGTCCCACTCCATCAGCCTCTTATCCCACTCATCTTCCTAGTCAGAAACCACCTAAAATAAATCGTGTGAGATTGTGTTATACCCTCATTTGGTATTCTCGCACTGTGCAGAAATTCTCCTCTTGTGGCTTATGAGAGAAGACTGGGCCACTTATGGACAATATAAAAACTAAACCATACCTGCACCGTTTTCAAAAACATTTCTAACAAACACAGGACAATACAAAAGATATTTACCTAAAGTATTGTATAAAACCGCAACAACAAACGGCTGTTATAAGCTGCAGTATCTACAACGCTGTAGACAGCAATGAACAAAATAGGGAATGCAGTTATCACATTTCACACACAGCTTTACTGCACGGCGATCCACAACTCACACATTACAGCACGGTGATTTACAACCATCACAAGTGATACGATAACTCGGATTTTGCTGTACAAATCTCAGAACGTAAACAGGAAAGACGTTAAAACTGCAAGGAGCACGCCAGAAAACCCATTTCTAGTTCTGCCGGGCTGCTACATCGTTATTTGTGCTCACACGCACACACACGAGAGCCAGCACACGAAATACACGTGCCGACCCGACCCGAAGTGCGGATGGTGTACTCCGAGGCCCTAGCCAGCTCTTCATTTTCACTTCACCTACGTTCCGCCCGGGGTTGGAGAGTATTTCACGTGCTAACAGTTGTTATTGTTGTATGTGGGTGGGTAGGGTGGGGATACCCGCCCGTGAAGACCGGGCCCATTGTAACAATACTCCCACACAAATACATTGACTTGACTTAATACCGGAGCACAAGAGTAAATATGCAATTAGCAGCGCGCGTGCACGCACGTCCCTGTGCGCGCCAGCGAGCGAGCGTGCGTGTTTCTCTGTTTGTTTGTCTGTCTGCTTGACTGCCTGCTTGCCTACCTGACTGCCTGTCTGTGTGCGTGCGTATGTGCTAATGTGCGTGTATGTGTGTGCATGTGTATGTATATGTCTGTGTATCTGTGTGTGTATATGTGTGTATGTATGTATATGAGAGTGTGTGTCTGTGTATGACTCTGGCTGTCTGTTTATGTATCTGTCTGCCTATTTATCGCTTCTCTCTGGCGGTATGTTCATCCCTATGTCAGACTGTTTGTCTGTAACTTCGTCTGTCTGTCCGTATGTCTGCCTGCTGTGTTCAGCTAAGCTTAGAGCCAATTATCGTCATTGCGCACCGGGCATTTCCGTAAGTGCTCCTCTCTCCCGAGTAACAAACCCACTAGCATGCTGTAGCCAATCTATACTAATGTGCATGTCACCATGTCTGTATTACCAATATGTATATGTCACCCTGTCTGTATTTGCAATATGTGTATGTCACCCTGTCTGTATTTCCAATATGTGTATATCACCCTGTCTGTATTTGCAATATGTGTATGTCAAACCTGTCTAGATTTGCAATATCTGTGTGTCACCCTGTCTGTATTTCCAATATGTGTATATCACCCTGTCTGTATTTGCAATATCTGTATGTCACCCTGTCTGTATTTGCAATATCTGTGTGTCACCCTGTCCGTATTTGCAATATCTGTATTTCACCCTCCTGTCTGTATTTGCAATATCTGTATGTCACCCTATCTGTATTTGCAATATCTGTATGTCACCCTGTCTGTATTCGCAATATCTGTATGTCACCCTGTCTGTATTAGCAATATCCGTATGT
>OY992885.1:30715711-30720711 GCA_963921405.1 Cepaea hortensis
TCACTACAATGTGGGTCCCAACAAATGGAAGTCAGCAATGATGTCCTACAGGACAACATCAGAGAAGGCGCCGTCAGGACAAATAAATGTCACAGTAATCCCGCAGGCTTTCCCCAGTTTCGGCTACGATAGAAGAATGGTCTGTACCGGGCCACTGAAAGTGTTCAAGTACAAATAATCATGGTATGAATCTATTTGAGTAAGCCACAGGCAATGAGATTTTTGTGGCCTTTGTTTTGGTTATTTGAGCCTAATGAAAATGAAAATTACACCCAATCGTTGAATTAAGATTTTCATGTGCTATTGTGACTCAACCGGACATAATGTCCAATTGTTTTCAACGAATACTAACATTAATAACACAAATCAATCAATCAATCAATCAATCAATCAATCAATCAATCAATCAATCAATCAATCAATCAATCCATCCATCCATCCATCAATCAATCAATCAATCAATCAATTCATTCATCCATCCATCCACTGATCCATCCATCCATTCATCCATCCATTCGTAGGTCAACATGGCCGAATGGATATGAACGCCATTGGTAGGTTAACATTTCCCAACAATTTACCAGGTCGGTCGCTTTACGACCTAGTCTTTACCATTTCCAACTGCCATGGGATGTTTAACCTGCACAAACTGCACACTAATTGTCGAGTGTTTCGCCCTTATCCGAGAAGACTAGTATTCGATCTCACTACCCAATCGTCCTGGAAAAAAAATGCCCTACCCTAAGCAGGAATGGAACCCAGTACATTCCGAGCCTGAGGTGAGCACATAAACCTTTCAGCCAGTCACGACTGCCCACTGCTGTTCACTTAAAAGAAACAGCTTCGACCCCGAAGTTGCCTTTCAACCATTTCCGCTAACAAGACAGCTGTCTGGAAAATAGATTGCTGAAGGCTACTTCATATGCAAATGATGAGATGGGCAAGTCGATAGAACAATATGATCTCTCAATAAACTATGAACGATTTTTGGTCGCGTATGTTCAGAGGATTGTGAAGCGGACTGATGTAAAGATTAGTTCGCTGGGGCGATCGATGAGGCAATCTATAATTAATCAATGCACGCGGGAAGTAAATACAACTGGTTTATCACTCGAAACAGTCAGACAGAAATAATTTGGTGTGTACGTAAACGAATAAAACATTCATGCTTCTAAAATCATTCGAAACCATCCATCCATCATGTGGCATGCCGATAAGCGTGGGCGGTCATGTTCTGCCATCTCACTCGATCATCAGAGTCGTGGATCAGCTCCGTGTTTCTGTCCCGACCATGCCACGTGGCCAAGCCATCCAGGTATTTACTTCTTGGTTTTCCCCTTGGTCTCTTCCCTTCGATCTTGCCAGTTGTCACCAAGTTCTCCAAGTAATTTCTTCTCATAACATGCCCAAAAAATTTCGACTGTCTACGTCTAATGACTCTAATCACTCGAAACATAAAAAAAAAAAGAAAAGAAAGGAATAATGTGCTGTTTAAGAAACGGTAAAACGGGAATAATGTGATGTATAAGAAACAGTAAGAAAGAAATAGTAAAAAGGTTATACTGTGCTGTATAAGAAATAGTAAAAAGAAATATTGTGCTGTGACAATGACAATGACGGAGTGCCTGCACATAAACAGCAACCCGGAAACACAGCGACTGGTCAGTCAGTTCCTATGCAGAACAGGGAAGACCGTATAACCTCCCCACACTGTATATATGTATATATGTGTTTGTTTGTATTTGTGCATGTTTATATATGTTTAAAATAATTTAAAAAAAAAAAAAAAAAAACAAAAAAAAAAAAAAACAACAACAACAACACTGGCGGGGTGAATGGCAGGAAGGTGGGTTGGCTCCTCCGGTAGAGCACCTGAGCTGGGAGGACAGGGAGACCTGGTCATCTTGCTGCCACACCACACCCACACGCGATGAAGAAAAACGCCAAATCACAAACGTAAAGGAGTTCGGGCCGCTGACCGGGGGGACGACTTGAGACTTGCATTTGAATGCTCTGCCCTTGCCTACATCGAGTCCTTATGAGGACTGGACATGACCGGGACTAGCCCCGATGAGAATTACACAAAAAACGGCAAGCACGTAGCAGTGCTAACAGAGAAAAGAAGCCAAGAAACGAGAGAATGCGGGCCACAATAGGCCCAACCAAGGACCGGTCTTTACCAGGACCAGCACAAAACATATCTATCCGACGAACAGAGCGGAACCAATAAAACTAGTAGGACTTAGGACTAATAATCCACACAACTACGGCTCTCAACAATAACCACCGCTGACAAAGCAGGTTAGACGAGACCGAATTTGGAATTTTGTGTGTGTGGAAAATTGGAATTGGAATTGGAATATTGTGCTGTGTAAGAAATAGTAAAAAAGGAACACTTTTATGGATAAAATGCATTAAGAAAGGAATAATGTGCTGTATAAGTAACAATAAAAAGGAAAAATATGCTGTAAACGAAACAGTAAGAAAGAAATAATATTCTGCATAAAAACAGCAAGAAAGGAATAATGTGCTGTATAAGAAACATTTTTTTTTATTTTTTTTTGCATATCCTTTACAGGACATCGCTGTCAACATCAGCATCTTTCAGCTGTCTGTTGATTTCTTGGCAAGATTACGCTCAGTAGATTGCCTTTGCTTTCTGAGCGGCCGGCTCATTATCCCGCAAGTCACGAGCGCGGGTCGAACCGCTTCCAGTTCTCGCCTCGCTGCGAGACCCTGCGTGGATAAACGGGATTACGGAGAAAGTGGTGTAACCCCTCAGCAAGATAAGAAACAGTAGGAAAGGAATAATGTGCTGTATAAGAAACAGTAAGAAAGGAATATTGTGCTGTATAAGAAACAGTAAAACGGAATGATGTGCTGTATAAGACACAGTAAAAGGAATGATGTGCTATATAAGGCACAGTAAAAAGGAATGATGTGCTGCATAAGAAACAGTAAGAAAGGAATAATGGTCTGTAATGTCGAGTATGCCGTCTCCGTGGCAATGGCGTCACGAAAGCGGTTCGTGATTACGCTTGGTTGAGTTCGAAACACAGCTGCGACAGATTTGGCCGCAGACCGTGTCTCGCTAGGTTTTAACGTGATGGTATAGAACCGGTCTCTGTGGCTAAGGGCTTGCGAACGCGGTTTTTGAGCCCGTATACCCGGGTTCGAAACACAGCGGTGCTGTTTTTTTTTTCGAAAAAAGGTATAGGAATCACGATCAGTGTAAATGCTGGGGTTGACTGCTACGTCCTGTGAAGGACATGCAACTTAAATTTTTTTTATAGGAGCTGGTCGTTCAGAAAGCAAAGGCAAACTACTGAATTTGACAAGACATCAACAACAGCAGTGCTGGTGTTGACAGCGATGTCCTGTAAATAGGTCATGCAAAAAAAAAAAAAAAAATGTCGAATATGGTGAGAGGACTGTGAAACTGATTGATGTAAAGATTAGTTCATTGCGTCGATCGATCAGACAATCAATAATGGTTCAGGGTCACGTGAAACCATGCGAGCATGTAGCTGACTGAGCTTGAGAGCAGCCAACAGATAGTTACTGGTGATGGTCTCGAGCTCCCCACGGCAAGCAGAGGATCTCTTTATGGAGACAATGGCTACGGTAGGGTCATAGTCTCGTATGGTCAATGCCAATATGGAAAGCAATGGCAGACTACCTTCGTTACAGATACCTAGAAAACTACAGATGTTAAATAAAATTGAGAAAAACAAGACAAATGAATTACTTTGTAAATGGAAATCTACAAAAGATAACTATGAAGGGAAGTGTACTGGGAAGGCGAAGAAAGGGAAACCACAACGAGGGCTTACATTTTATTGGGAGGTAAAGCGCAGAAGACAAAGTGTGGCCGCTGATCTGTATTTCTTGCTGTAGTTTCAGGGGATATACCCGTGGATGTAGTGTGGCCCCTGATCTGTAATTTTTGCTGTAGTTTCTGTGGATACCAGTGCATACCCGTGTTATGTAGTGTGGCCCCTGATCTGTATTCTTGCTGTAGTTTCAGGGGATATACCCGTGGATGTAGTGTGGCCCCTGATCTGTAATTTTTGCTGTAGTTTCAGGGGATATACCCGTGGATGTAGTGTGGCCCCTGATCTGTATTCTTGCTGTAGTTTCAGGGGATATACCCGTGGATGTAGTGTGGCCCCTGATCTGTATTCTTGCTGTAGTTTCAGGGGATATACCCGTGGATGTAGTGTGGCCCCTGGTCTGTACTTTTTGCTGTAGTTTCAGGGGATATACCCGTGGATGTAGTGTGGCCCCTGATCTGGATTCTTGCTGTAGTTTCAGGGGATATACCCGTGGATGTAGTGTGGCCCCTGATCTGTATTCTTGCTGTAGTTTCAGGGGATATACCCGTGGATGTAGTGTGGCCCCTGATCTGTATTCTTGCTGTAGTTTCAGGGGATATACCCGTGGATGTAGTGTGGCCCCTGGTCTGTACTTTTTGCTGTAGTTTCAGGGGATATACCCGTGTATGTAGTGTGGCCCCTGGTCTGTACTTTTTGCTGTAGTTTCAGGGGATATACCCGTGGATGTATTGTGGCCCCTGATCTGTACTTTTTGCTGTAGTTTCAGGGGATATACCCGTGGATGTAGTGTGGCCCCTGATCTGGATTCTTGCTGTAGTTTCAGGGGATATACCCGTGGATGTAGTGTGGCCCCTGATCTGTAATTTTTGCTGTAGTTTCTGTGGATAACAGTGCATACCCGTGTTATGTAGTGTGGCCCCTGATCTGTATTCTTGCTGTAGTTTCAGGGGATATACCCGTGGATGTAGTGTGGCCCCTGATCTGTAATTTTTGCTGTAGTTTCTGTGGATACCAGTGCATACCCGTGTTATGTAGTGTGGCCCCTGATCTGTATTCTTGCTGTAGTTTCAGGGGATATACCCGTGGATGTAGTGTGGCCCCTGATCTGTAATTTTTGCTGTAGTTTCAGGGGATATACCCGTGGATGTAGTGTGGCCCCTGATC
>OY992885.1:30725711-30793211 GCA_963921405.1 Cepaea hortensis
CAAATAACGCATGCCGTTGATGCTAATGG
Organism: Cepaea hortensis; assembly: GCA_963921405.1. Classification (NCBI taxonomy): domain Eukaryota; kingdom Metazoa; phylum Mollusca; class Gastropoda; order Stylommatophora; family Helicidae; genus Cepaea; species Cepaea hortensis. Next base: position 30,725,741 of record OY992885.1, read on the forward strand.
CACAGTGATCATACGCTCTTCTGTGTTGACCGGGATAGCATCAGACGCGGCATTGGCTCCTTTTTGTACATATTCCTGCATCTGCCGTCAGTCGGAGTTTGTTTTCGTTTGTGTTCACTAGTTCACTACGTTTAGCTTCTTTTCTAATGGTTAGGAATTCCTTTTCTATGCGATATTATAAGTTAAACAAGGACAATACAGATAAAATACAGCAAGTTAAATGGTTTGTCCATTTAACTAGCATACCAGCTAACAGTATACCACAACAAGCAATGATGTACAGTCTAAATGGAAGCGGAAGACGAGGCCGACCATGTAAACGATGGGCAGAGAGAATAGCAGAGTCCATGGGAATTTCGATTCATGAAGTCATACTCAGGCACTCTCCCGCTGTTTATGCTTCACCTCAATAATGCAAGGTACAAGAGGAAAAAGACGAGATGAAATGATGAATAAAAACAAAAAAGGACGCCAGTGAAGACTAGTGTAGATCTGGGAATAATCGTCATGTCCCCTGTGAATCCGCAAAACCGTTCATGCGTCTTCACAGATCTCCGCCCCTGGTATTTATGAACAGTGTTGCTGGTGATACTCCTCAATGACCCCAGCATGATTTCTCTCGGTCTTCCGCAGCCTCTTCTGCCACTGATCTTTTCAGCTGTTGAAATGATTTCCAAGGCCTCTCTTTTCATTACATCATCAACCGTTGTCACATTGTTATATTTTTATATACATTCTTCTTCGCTGTGACGAAGGAGTTACCAATTCCATCCTCAATCCCGCGTACCGCGTTTGAAACACCGTAGCGGATGATTTGGAAGCAGACCGCTTTGTGCTGGTTTTCATACAATGGTATGGGTGTTGGTTGTTAAGAAAGCAATGGCAAACTACTTGACTTAAATTTACTAAGACATTTTTTGATTGTTTTTGGTTTACATATCCTTTTCACAGGACATCACATTCAAGACCAGCACTTCTGCCGCTGTGATCTCTTGCCAAGTTTACGTTCAGTAGCTTGCCATTATTTTCTGAACAACTAGCACCAGTACCAACGCAAAATTTACGCAACGCGGTCTGCTGCCAAATCGCGCGCAGCGTTGTTTCGAGCACGGGTACACGAGATTACGAACCGCGTCCGTAACCCCTTCGCCACCGATTTAAGATTATTTCAATATCGCATTAATACAAGAACCAGTTACTTGATATTGTTTTTCCCTCTATATTTTACGGTTGTGTACTTCTCGCCCCAATGAAATTCGTTTTATAACGTAAGTAGACCCGCAAATCATGTTTTATGTAGATGTCTAGACTTGTTCTAGCATGTGTTATTAAATTAGGTTCAATTTTTATGTACACTGTGTAAGGGTGTGTGGGGGGATTTATAGGGAGGAAATTCGAAAGGGGGGGGAATGACGTTCTGAACATATGGTAAAGGGGGGCATGGGCCAAAAAAGGTTAAGAACCACTGCTGTAGAGGATATGCAAGTAACTTTAACTTTCAAGCAATGGTTGTTAATCTCTAATTTGCTCGTTTGCATTCCAAGATTCACTGACCTACAGCTAAATAGGCTCGAAATAGTGTGTCAGTAGTCTCTTTCTTTTCACCCAATGCAAATGACCTATTACATAAGCTATATTTCATCTTCTGAAAAGGAGCTTTAACTTAATATAATACGCACTTACGCAACTGCATTAAAGAGGCAGTATTCTCTGGTTATACACCGAGAAGAGAAACATGAGACAACATCACGATGACGGGAAAGATATACGGTAGAAAAGTTAGTCAGTCACAGCTCCAACTTCATGGCAAAGAGCCGTCCCCTTAATGCTACGTTCCTGTGCCAGTGAATATCACACAAAAATGCTCCTCAGTGCCTCTTGTGAAAATTGGAACAGACAGGAGTCTCGACAAACCAACACCCCGCACATGTATATTATGCATAAAGTCGCTGCCAGAATGCCAACACAAAAATCCGACGCGAAAAATACAGTTCATCGTCGATGGAAGCGGTAGTCACTAGAAAACCAGCAGCCACAAATTACTGCATAAGGCAAACGCAGTTACTTCAGCAACCGGCCGGTCGCCATTTTTTCTGAACATGCAGTTCACGATACAAATAACAGCGGACAGATGTAAAAGCACTCCACACGAAATCCACAGTTCACAGTGTCGCTCCACGAACATAACTCAGTTGCTGGGCGACGGAACCATGCTCTACCAGTCCAAGATGAGGAAAATAGGTAAGCAAACCTTCGCCACAAGCATAAACACTTTAGAGGCCTTAACAGCTCAACCACCTATCCTCATAATCGAACCGGGAGTCATGCGGTAGAAAAGGTAGAGACAAACCGAGAGATATGATGCTAGATTGTCAAAGTCTGCGGAATTGAGGAATGCACCAATATAATCGATCTAGAACAACAAAACGATAGTGTACAAATATGAACGTCTGTGGCAGTTGGCAGGGCACATAATTTTGGTGACTACATCATCATCATCATCATCATCATCATCATCATCATCATCATCATCATCATCATCATCATCTGTCATGCCGATAAGCGTGGGCGGTCATGTTTCGCCACCTCACTCGATCACTAGAGTCGTGGATCAGCTCAGTGTTCTTTTAATGTTTTATTTGTTCTTTTTTCATTGCCAAGTCATCCAGGTATTTACTTCTCTGCCTTCCACTTGTTCTCTTCCCCTTGATCTTGCAGGTTGTCACCAAGTTCTCCAATTTATTTCTTCTCATGAAATGACAAAAAATGTTTGACTGTCTAGATCGAATGTATCTAATCAGTTTACGATGTTCATTTGTTTCTTGCTAGACTTGCTCATTGTCCTGTCTGTCCATGGGATTCTTTGCATTTTCCTCATACACCACATTTCCACAGTCATCATGCGTTTTGCAGCCTATTGGCTCACTGGCCAGGCTTCACATCCATACAAAAGTACATGTTCTATGCATTACTTTAACACTCTCTTTCTCGTTGCAATTGACATCTTTTTATTGGTCGGTATGTTGTCAATCTTGCAAAAGGCATACCTTCGCCAACACTATTTTTATGACTACAAAGTCAGCCAAAATTCCTACTACAAGAATTGCAGCGATGTTCAAGTGATCGTTTGGTTTATGTATTCACTTCACTTAGTACCAGAAGTTGGTAGTCGTTAGTTGAGGAGCGGCTGGCCCAGTGGCTAGAACGCGGAGTTTTCCTTCGGGAAACCGGGTTAGAGTCCTTGGTAAGGTGTGGACTTATTTTACTGTCGGGGATAACAAAACACATTAACCGGCACAATTCCTAGTGCGACTGCATTAGCCAGGCGGTATTAATTCCCCAGGCTCAAGATTTCCGCTCCCCATCCCCATCTCCTTCCCCTCGATCCCCCAAGTCCTACACCGCAAGGTACTATAGGCAGCAGATGGCAGCTTTTATTTTTTCTTGGGACAGTAAATGGAGTGCTAGAGTGTGTATAATTTTTCGTCTTCTTTCTTCCTTTATCTCCTACAGAGGCGTGTACTCTCAATCAACAACCTCCAAGCCGTCGCGTCACACCCAGCTCCGCCCATGTCCTCCTCATATGATTCATTTCTGTTTCTACTTCTCTTCTCTACGTGTTTTTGGGTCTTCCTCTTTCTATTTTTAGCTATGTGGATTCCCGACAACGGCATTTCTAGTCCGCTCTCTGCGTAGACCTAAGAACAGTTGCTTACTATACCTGGAATTATATGTGAGCTCTTCCAAGCATGTCATAACTTTAGTCGTTAATTGTTAGGCTTGTTCGTCGCGATTCCAACTTCACGGCAAAGGGTCACCCTATAATGCTCCATTCCTATGCCAGAGAATATCACACAACATGCTCCTCCATGTGAAAAGTGGAACAGACAACAGTTTTGACAAATCAAAAGCACACACAGGCATACTTGCATAAGGCCGCTGCATACACATTACTACATAAGGCAGAACCAGATAGTTCAATAATGCCAGACCTTCTTTTTTGAAATGGGCCAGATGAAAGGAGACGTATGGACTCAGGATGCGGGCATTGTGTAGGTTGTTAACATACAAGCCAAGACCTGGAAATGGCGCTCGATTGCACTTTCTCTGGCCCAGTGTAAAAAGCAGGCTTACCCGGATGCTGAAATTGATAACATCTGTTGAACAGCTGATATACAGTAATGTCAATAGCTAGAAACTCAGGAGGCCATTGAAATAACACTTGAAATAAATTCGCGGGTATTGATCGACACTCATATAAGTAATGAGATGGAATAAGGATAAGAGAACGCAATAAACAATATTTTAAAAAAAATTGAAAGATACAGGCTGCAACATCTGGATTCAAACTCGCCGCCTCACAGAAAGTACATTTTTATTTCATTTCACGGATAACTAGACATAATGAAATATAAATAGGGTAACCTTTTGAGGCCAATAAGACAGCTCAGAAATAAATTCACAAATATTGTTTGGCGATAACAGAAGCAGAAGAAAGAAGCAGAGCTTAGAGGACATGTAAAGAATGGGTAAATGAGATCAGTATCACGTCAATAGCTTTTACTACATGTTAGCTTTCAACCTTTATCTTGTCTGCGGTGGCCTATAATATCTACATATTTCCTCTACTTATATGAGTGCTAGTCAATACATCGAATTTACTTACAGACACAACTACTTGTGGTATAACTACAGTTTCTATTGGACGTATAACTAAACCTAAGTGCGTACACTCTAACACAACGAGCAGGAATATCCTCTCGTACTGTAAAACATTGTAAAGTGAAAGAGCCTTATGTATAATATGAACCGTATTGGTTATATGATGCTAGCGCAATATTTGTATAGATAAATCGACACTAACTAGGGATGAGAGGATGCAACAGACAAAATAACATTCTTTTTTTTTTTTTAAAGATACAGTAACATCTAGATTGGAACCCATTCCCTCATTGAAAATACATATATACTTCTTAGCCCGGCCAATTAGACACTTAAATATCACGGGGATATGGCTTGCCATAAAGGACGGGCTCTCCATGGTCAGATCTTTGTCCTCAACCTGCGACTGGCCTAGCAAGCCGGCAGGGGATCTTCATACTGCTCTCAGAAAAACTAAGAAGTAGCAGAGGAAGAGGCCGACCACGTAAACGATGGACTCGGGGAATAACAGAGTCCATGGGAATATCGATACGTGAAGCCCATAAGCGGGCATTCTCACGATGTTTATACTTCACCTCGACACCGCAAGGTACAAGAGGAACATGATGAGATGAGATGAGATGAGATGAGATGAGATGAAATGAGATGAGATGAGGTCAATGATTGTCAGCGCGATTAATCCAGAAGACTAGGTCAATTTAAAAAAAAAAAATATGTCATGAAGGGAAGTCAATCACATGCCAAAGGGTCAAAGGGTAAGCTTGCTAGACTTCGTGCTATCTTGACCCCTGCTAAGACTGTGACTTGGCAGTAGAGAGTTTAGACTGAGACCTGACAGACAAATTGCGAAATTCTAAAATGACACCCAGTTGTAATTTAAGTTGAGTCATGAACAGACAGACATCACAGGATTACGGGCATTTTCATACGTGCTCCGTCGCCATCGTTAACAATCAAAGAAGAGTGCCAATACTAATGGTACCAGAAGCAATCTGATGATGTGTCCGTCTAGTTTTTCCTTGGATCTCTGATGATGTGTCCGTCTAGTCTTTCCTTGGATGTCGGATGATGTGTCCGTCTAGTCTTTCCTTGGATGTCTGATGATGTGTCCGTCTAGTCTTTCCTTGGATGCCTGATGATGTGTCCGTCTAGTCTTTCCTTGGATGTCTGAAGATGTGTCCGTCTAGTCTTTCCTTGGATGTCGGATGATGTGTCCGTCTAGTCTTTCCTTGGATGTCTGATGATGTGTCCGTCTAGTCTTTCCTTGGATGTCTGATGTGTCCGTCTAGTCTTTCCTTGGATGTCTGATGATGTGTCCGTCTAGTCTTTCCTTGGATGTCTGATGATGTGTCCGTCTAGTCTTTCCTTGGATGTCTGATGATGTGTCCGTCTAGTCTTTCCTTGGATTTCTGAGTGTCGCTAACATCCTCCGGTCACTCCCTGCAGCACCATTATCTCCAGGCCGTGATAATCTTTCTGTTCTTCCGCACTATAACACCTTCCCAAAGGATCCCAATCACGTCTGCTTTATCATGCCCCAAGACTCCACCAAGCGGTTGCAGACCCAGCCAATGTTCCCTTCTTCCCGTTTCCCAGCCCACCAACAATTCCTTGGGAAAAGATCCAACAGATGTTCCCTATCTTAGTGTTTTAAAGCTGAGGCAAGCCACATTGCTCGAGCCATGTCACATTGTATGAAAATCCGACAAAGTTGTGATGTTGTAAAATATACATACATTTGTGACATTGAAAGTGACAGTTAAACTGTGATATTAAATGCTAATAAGGACGAGCAACAGATAATTAAAAGACCGGACTGATCGAAAGATCAGCTGGCTAACCAATAGATCACTGTATCGGCTGACCAACTGACCATGAGAAGAATAGTCAGATGAACTAAAAGACAAACAGAAAGACAACAATACGTATATTGTGCTCCTGGATACGAGAAAATGTAGACACACAGACGTTCTGACGAACAGACGGATGAATAGAGGGTAGATCAGTGTTTTTATACAGTAAAAAAAAAAGAAAAAAAAAAAGATGGCTTTAAGGCAAATATAACGGCTAGGGTGTGATGTTAAAAGTCTTCACATATTCTAGTAAAACATAAAGTAAAGAACCCCATCGGGCACCATAAGGCACCATAAGACCTTAAACGTAAATGACCCCTGTACACATCTTAAAACGTAAAGGACCTTTGTACACACCTTAAAGGGCATCGGGCATATTGTGCTATCCCCATATATTATAGACCAATTGACACGTGATGATGTGGTCAATATCACGTTGGCAGCAACCACTTCCAGAAGATGATCCATGGCAGGTTGGGTCTACTGGTAGCCCAGGTCCACTAAAGCAAACCCAGCCTCCGTGGGTATTCGAATCCATGATCACCGAGCTGGCAGACAGACGTGCTTACAATTGCGCTACCTTGGCTACTTGTAGCACAGGTCATGTCCTAGATTACTGTGGACCATTACAGGACATCGCAATCAACCCCAACATTAATGGGATGTTTGTGATTTACAAGGCAAAACTATATATATAGTTCAGTAATTCGCCATTACTTTCTGAACGACTGACGCCTCATAACACCGAAATCAACTCGAAACGCGCTGCTTCCAAATCCCGCCAGGCTAATTCGAACACTTTACTCTGTATGGCAGGGAAGTGTGAAACGTAGGTTTCACTATCTCCTAAGCCACAGCTCTCTTTGGATGATACATTTCAAACTTAAACATTTGTTTTTGCGGAATGAACCAAGACTAATCTTCACAAGCCAAATGTAAAACTGGAAACGAAACGAAATATCCGAGGTGGAACTCTCATTGGAACGGCGGTTATCTATTAGAACAGCTAGGCTAGTTCTGTGACCTCATGCAATCGATCGAAACTGCCAAAGAAGGCAATCAATATTTGTCAGTGAGTTTATCAAATAATACACAAATTGCTCTTGTGATTGATGTGGTAGTGTACCATACAACCCACCTTCTTCCCCTCCCTACCCATATTATATTTGCAACCGATCAGAGTTCATGAATTGCCATCGCTTTATTAGTGCCAGAATTGCCACATTCAAATCTGTGCGTCGCTCTAGTTACATTTGGAATGGACGAACTGGAATCAACAGGCAGCTTGCTCTGTTGATCGTTCTATTCAGTATCTCATTCAGCAAATAGCCACTAAGGACACTTGTTCTTTGTTGCTTGACTATTCTTCTTTGGCTCGCTGTGTGGCGCTCAAGCTTAGCTTGACCCGGTTTGACCCGAAGTTCTTGCAGTAGATGTTGCAGAATCACACTCGTCCCTTGAGTCATTTTCTTGTTCTCTCTCCGCGAGAAACTTGAGTCATTGTCTTGTTCTCTCTCCGCAAGGAACTAGCAGATATGTACAACAACAGTATAGGGAGTGCTACCATCAAGGAGGAGTGATTACACAGCTATCTGATTCCCTTGCCGAAGCCTGGCAAAGACCACACAAAAATTCAGGGATATCGAGTTATAACCATGCAGAATACAATAGGCAAGCTGCTGGAGAAGTTAATTGCCAGGAAAATATCAAGCCAGCTAGAGAGGCAAGAGTTTTCCCACCTATCCTGGGTGGGTACCGTCCAAAAAGAGAAACCTGGACCAATGCAGCAGTTATTGCCCATGATGTCTATGAAGGTTTCCACTCAGGCATTGAAACCTTTGCCGCAGCGATTGATCTTGAGGACGCGTACAACAGAGTAGCATTGAATTTTCTTTAACACAAAATAAGTCCATTCCTCCTTAGTTGGATCGCTGCAGCCCTCTTCCAAAGGAAAGCAGTTTTTAGATGTGGCAGTTGGACGTCGGAACCAACAACAATATATCCTGGCCTACCACAGGGATCACCATTATCTCCGGTACTGTTCAACGCCTACACTGTGAGAACCACCAGTGAGGCAGATCTCTGGACCTGGTAGGACATTGTCATTTGCCGACGATGTTTTAGTTTATCGTCAGGGTAAGGATAGAGATCAGGTTGCTGTGGAACTACAAACCGAACTCAATCGCATAAATACTTGGTGTGTTGAGGCTGGGGCAATGGTCAACCCAACAAAGGACTTGGTTCTCGTTGAATAATCATATTATCAACACTCCAACACCAACTGTAAATCTGTGTTCAGAAATGGTGGAAAGAACGCAGGCAATGAATTACCTGGGGATACGGTTTGATCGAAGCCTTGCTTATAATGAGCACATAGATCAGGTGATAACAAAGGCCAAGCGGAGGTTGGCCTTTGTTAAGAGGGGGATGGCGGCAGCAAACTGTGAGCAGCGCCATCTATGTCTTCTAAACAAAGGGCTGGTCATGTCTGTTTTTGAGCATGCGATGGCAATCCTGACTCTTAGCCGTAAGCAGATAGAAAGGATGGAAAGGATACAGAATGAAGCTATGCGCATTATTCTTGGATGTACAAGAGATACAGCATGCAGGGCGATGCACTACCTTCTTGATTTTCCAATCATTGAAGACAGAATACAAGTCTGCAGAGCTTGCGCCTACCTCAGAGTTAACGCAAACACACAACATCCACTGCATAGTGAAATTATGAAGGTGAAGGGCAGCAGGTTAAAAAGAGGACGGTCGTGGATGGGTCACGCCGAAGACATTCTTCAACAGGTGTATTCACTTGAGGACTTAGAACCTGGCGAAGAGTGGGTTCAAGTGCCAAAAGATTTCTGCACATCCTTTTCAGTTTGCATCCAACTAGACAGAAAATGCATACATAAAAACCCGGCAGCTGTGGAGGCGGAAGTACAAGCGTTGATTTTCGAGACTTCGCTAGACGGTGATGCTGTCATTTATACAGATGGGTCGGTCGTCCGACATGTGAGAAGTTCATGGGCCTTTACGGCTCGGGCTGGAGGGAGAATTGTGAAGGAGGACTCTGGTGCTTCTGCTGAGACCACAAGTATCCTGACTATGGAAGTCATGGCAGTAAGTAAAGCAATAACATGGCTCGAGACACAGACATTCACTAGGGCATGTTTCCTTAGCGACTCATTGAACATGCTCAAGAGGATAGAGATGGGGGGGGGGGGATCCGAAGAGAATGGTTGCTGTATCTGGAGCGGTCTCGGCTGACAAAGATTAGTTTCATCTTCGTGCCAGGGCATGCGGGAGTACAAGGGAATGAGAGAGCTGATAAGCTCGCAGGTAACGCTACTGTGGAGGGCGGACGCTCCATGGACCAGGCTGACATTCTGAATGCTCTACGAGAAGTAAGACTTTTGCGAGAACCAAGTGATGACTGTGAATCTACAACCACGGCCAGACTGCGAGAATAGCAAATTAAAAGAGGTGTGGCCAAACAAGAACACTACGCAGGAAGCCAAAGAAGACTGATAAACCAACACAGAACTGGTGTCGTTAGCCGCTACGCGAAGCGGGATTTGCTGAGGAGGGGATCCGAGCACTTATGGACTGAGTGGTTCGATGTGTAAAGAGGATGATCTGTCGACTAACTAACTAACTATCTCCGCGAATGCATTTAGGATGTTAGCCTGGACACTTGCTCGCCCACAACGGCCAAGCCCACAAGCCTATCTTCTCCATCGTTTCCTCTGACACTTCTGTACCCTGACAAAAATATGAAGCAAATGTTTAATAGCCTTGCCTTCTCAGAGATTCAAACCAGTGCCCTCTAACCCAGTCCATCTCGCCCTTCCTTATTATACTAATGAAGTCGCTGAGAAAACATTCCTGGGTGAAGGTATATGTCTTTAGCCACGCAGCTGTCTTTGTTACTGCCATGACTTCCATGGTTAAACTGCTGGTTGTCGCTACAAAAGGTCAGCTGTCTTCCTCGACAGTTCTTCCCCAACCTGGGCATAGAAGCCAGTGAGCTCCGCGTGTCTTCTTTAAAATGTTTTCTTCCAACCTGGGCCGTGGAAGCCAGTGAGCTCTGCGTGTCTTATTAATCAGTTTTTCCTCCAATCTGGACTGTAGAAGCCAGTCAGCTCCTCGTGTCTTCCTCGACAGTTCTTCCTTCAACCTGGGCCGTGGAAGCCAGTGAGCTCCGCGTGTCTTCTTATCTCCAACCTGGACCGTGGAAGCCAGTGAGCTCCGCGTGTCTTCTTATCTCCAACCTGGGCCGTGGAAGCCAGTGAGCTCAGCGTGTCTTCTTATCTCCAACCTGGACCGTGGAAGCCAGTGAGCTCCGCGTGTCTTCTTATCTCCAACCTGGGCCGTGGAAGCCAGTGAGCTCCGCGTGTCTTCTTATCTCCAACCTGGACCGTGGAAGCCAGTGAGCTCCGCGTGTCTTCTTATCTCCAACCTGGACCGTGGAAGCCAGTGAGCTCCGCGTGTCTTCTTATCTCCAACCTGGGCCGTGGAAGCCAGTGAGCTCCGCGTGTCTTCTTATCTCCAACCTGGACCGTGGAAGCCAATGAGCTCCGCGTGTCTTCTTATCTCCAACCTGGGCCGTGGAAGCCAGTGAGCTCCGCGTGTCTTCTTATCTCCAACCTGGACCGTGGAAGCCAGTGAGCTCCGCGTGTCTTCTTATCTCCAACCTGGACCGTGGAAGCCAGTGAGCTCCGCGTGTCTTCTTATCTCCAACCTGGATCGTGGAAGCCAGTGAGCTCCGCGTGTCTTCTTATCTCCAACCTGGACCGTGGAAGCCAGTGAGCTCCGCGTGTCTTCTTATCTCCAACCTGGGCCGTGGAAGCCAGTGAGCTCCGCGTGTCTTTTTATCTCCAACCTGGACCGTGGAAGCCAGTGAGCTCCGCGTGTCTTCTTATCTCCAACCTGGACCGTGGAAGCCAGTGAGCTCCGCGTGTCTTCTTATCTCCAACCTGGACCGTGGAAGCCAGTGAGCTCCGCGTGTCTTCTTACCTCCGACCTGGACCGTGGAAGCCAGTGAGCTCCGCGTGTCTTCTTATCTCCGACCTGGACCGTGGAAGCCAATGAGCTCCGCGTGTCTTCTTATCTCCAACCTGGGCCGTGGAAGCCAGTGAGCTCCGCGTGTCTTCTTACCTCCGACCTGGACCGTGGAAGCCAATGAGCTCCGCGTGTCTTCTTATCTCCAACCTGGACCGTGGAAGCCAATGAGCTCCGCGTGTCTTCTTACCTCCGACCTGGACCGTGGAAGCCAGTGAGCCCCGCGTGTCTTCTTTAACAGGTCTTCTTCCAACCTGGGCCGTGGAAGCGAGTGAGATCAGCCTGGGTCGCACAACAGACCCATCTGTGCAGAGGATTATATCCTCCTGGGAAGAATTTTCAACAATCAGTGACTGTACATCTGTCTCAATGACCTTAAGGTTTTGTTGTTTGCACTCTCTTTCCTGTCTAAAGGTGACTGCAAAAGACGCACGGCGCACGTAGACACTTAAATATGCATTGGGAAACCCTTGAGACCACAAAGACAGTTGATAAATAAACACACAGGTATTGTTTGACGCTCAAAGAAGTAAGGGAAAGAGTGTCTAGTTGGTCATGCGTCGAATTACACTTGTTCCTGCAGCGAGGCGCTGTCGATATTTGGAGGTGATAGGTTCGAATACCGGTTGGTAACTATAGCTTTCATTTTGAATGTTGTCTAGTGCGTCCTCTAGTCTATAATTCTTTCCCCTACTTCTATGAGTGCCAAATAATACCTGTGTGTTTATTTATGAACCTCTAGCACAGGCAAGCTGAGAACACACCTATTGAATATTGTTTTTGGTCTGACCCATTCAAGATTGCCCTCTTTTTAACCTGCAACCATTCGTTGTCGAAATCTCATTGTGCTGTGAGGTTGTTTGTCTACGTTAACTAGAAGATACGCACTTGCACGGTACATCTGTGTTGTCCTCTATGGGTGGTCAATCAAGTATTTCCATTCACTTAGTATTAAAATTGCGGACGATACTGCGAAACTAAACACATAACACGATGACCCTAGTATGGCGGCATACCGTTTTTCTGTCCAAATGGGAAGTTATATTTAGCTATATATTATCCTTCGGCATTGAGTGGGTTAAACAATCAGTGCTAGACCCATATTTGTATCGACCAGTCGGCACTCTGTGGGTAATGGAGTTAGTATAATTACAGACCGCATTTACTTCCCAAGACAGTTCATGGTATTGATTTTAGGCTGGGTAGACTCGAAGTCCAGTTCAATTAAAAAAAAAATTCAAAATGACCCACACGCGGATCGAACCCAGGACCACCAGGTCGGCAAGAGAGCGTCTAGCCACAGTGCTACCACGGCTTCCTCTACACAGCTCACGCTGTTTGCCGCTGGCATTCTTTCAGCTTTATTTAAGATGCCTGAGGTCAGCACGGCTGAATGGATAAGAGCATCTGGTATGCTTTTCCTAGGTAGCGGGTTCAATCCCTACACCGGTCAGTTAGACTATAATATTGACTTCTTGTCCTTGATATGGGGACGTAAATTACAAGTACCTTAGAAGTCGGAGTGGGGTAGCCTGATAGCGAGGGACAAAAGCAACAGAGAAAGTTCATCCATTATCAAAAATCTGCTCAGTTCCCTAGAGTAGTCGTACGTCGTGCATGGACTACACCTGAGTTCAAAGTGAGAGAACGTTAAAATAAAAAAAAAACAAGATGCTGTTCTATGTGGGCATGGCCAGGAACATCGCATAAACCAGGTCGGGAGCCGTGAAGAGTATTCTCTTCATTGTTTATTCGAGTTCAGTGCATTTGGGCGTACATAATGGTGTGCTAAAGTTTACCGCCTGAATTCCATATCTGCATATTTCCGCTCAGCATAGCAGGTTTCACAACACAGTTTATTTGGGTTTATCTTTCTTAACTGCAAACTGATGATTAATCGTGGTAAGCGACTTACGTATCTGCCCCTGGGCTAATATATCGCTGAAATGTTGTCATTGCGCTATAATATAACATATCTGCTACCATATTTATAATGTTTTAAGTCATAGCTGTGACACAGCTCTGCCTTCCATTTTCCGCCATCCATTTTTGTTTGGTCCAAGCTTACTTTTTATTGGTACAGAATCTGGTAAGAAATAAACTGACAAATTGAAAGTTATTGGCAAGATAGAAATCGAACTCGTCACTTGTTTTGGGTGTGTCTAGTTGGTCGAATGTTCAAATACACGTATTTCTTCAGCGAGATTGTGTCGTTAATTGGAGACAGTGGCTTGGAAATACAGTGGACGTATACCTTGCTGTTGTTCACGGTATATTATGATTTCGAGTGATATCTTACAGTCTTCTATGGTTATCAGTCTATGCCTGTCCTTAGCCTCATATATAATCTGCTTCGTTGTATGGCAGTGAATCATGGAACGTGAAAGAACAAATTAAGAAGAGATTGGTAACAACGGAGATGTGTTTCCAGTGCCGAATGTTGCACATACCTTGGACTGCTAGAGTAACTGAAAGAGGCTAATGAAAGTAAAACATATACAATTACAAGAAATCCGTCCTGTACTTGGGGACGTTAATTAGAAGTACCTCTGAAGTCGGAGTGGGCTCGCCTGAATGGCGAGGGACGCCGGCAAAAGGGAAAGCAAGCCCACAAGCAAAACTCAGTCCTTTACTACTTTAAACAGTGTGTAAGGATTACGCTCGAGTTTAAGCGAGCGAACAAAAAGATGAAGAAGAATTACAAGAAAGAGGCAAGCAACGGTCTTTGGCCACATAATGAGAAAAGGAAAGATCACTGGGAGAAGAAGCAAAGGCAGACCCTGAGAAATTATGTTGGATGGACTGAGACGGTGGCATGGAGAATTATTATCAGATTTTATTCAGAGCATCAAGGACCGAGATCTGTTGACAGACATACAAGCTCGGGGCGTGAAGGTGTGCGGGGCAATGAACAAGCCGATAGATTAGCGGTTTCTGCTCCTTATGTTGCAAAACTATCTTATGCCAAAGGTGATGTGGTGAAGGCTCTCTGGAATCGGTTGGGGAAACCAGCTGAACGGACTGTGTATCCAATCTGGAAAGCGAAAAGGAATGAGCAGAGTGTCTAGACGATATTCAAAGCGTAGCTAAAAAACCAGGCGAACCTTTAATGAAATTTTTCCTAGAATAATCAGCATTGAAGCACTGTGTTAGATTTTGAAGAAAGGGATGGCGAATCAATGGGAATCTCCCGAGTGTATTGATATCGACTCTCACACTCTGTATACCAAGCCATGACTTGCTATGACCATTATGCAATCAAACAAACATACCCATCATTTCAATAACCAAAAATCCTCAGATTATGTATTATGAGAGTAAATATGACCGGTGTACCAAGTGCATTTGAATTGTAAAAGTATTGGCGGTTTAGTTGATTTTTCGAAAATTCGAGCTAAGCACCCGATGAGATGCAGCGAAGTACGCCAGGCAAGAAATTGTGCACTATATTGTCTGTGGCTTCTTTGAGTAAGAACTGTCTTCAAAGTTTGGATTTATAAAATATACAGAATTTTAAGCATGTACATTTAAAATGTGAGTTACAGAAAATATATATATATATATATTTTTTTTTTAAAAAGTAATCTGTCAACCACCAAATTAACGAACAAATTGACGACCAAATTTACGACCACAAGGCAAAGTAAAATTACACGAAATTACATTTAACAAGTTGATAAAGCAAACTTGTCATGCTAAAAAAATCTCCGTCTCTTCAAATTGACTCAGAATAGACTGTCTAACAAGGGACACAAGGAACATCGTCGTGTTTGCGCGTTAAATGTTACTACTGGGTGAGTTGATGAAACAAAAGAACACTTGTACATAAATGGTAAAAGGACAAAGGGAACGCAGAGAGGTAAATATCTAGATGGCTTGGCCATATGGCATTATCGAGACAAGAAGACAGGCCTGGTCCAAGACTCCGATGACCGTGTTAGATGACGAAGCATGGCCGCCCACGCTTATCGGCAAGGCACACGATTAAGATGATATACTGACCGAGGAATGATTGACAACTGACACACTGCTACATCGTGGCGATGTCGCAAGACACATTGTTGTGTTCGCATGTCAATAGTCACAAATGGACGCGTCGCTGAAACTAAAAATAAATATAAGTAAGTAAAGATCCTCTTTAGGGTCCATGAGGAGTATTGCGTATATTTTGGGTAGCTCCATATTTTTTAGTCCAATCAGCACGCGATGAGTAATGTGGTAAATATCATGTTGGCGTCTTAAATTTCCAGGTACCAATTTTAGGCTTGGTCGACCTGCGAGCCCAGATTTGCGTTCCGCCTTTAAGCTTATAGATTTGCCTTACGTATATAGGCTTATAGATGTGCCTTCCGTATGTAGGCTTATATATTTGCCTTCCGTATGTAGGCTTATAGATGTGCCTTCCGTATGTAGGCTTATAGATTTGCCTTCCTGTGTCGAAGGGGATTCGAACACATGACCACCGCACCGGCAGGCAAGCGTTCCAGCCATTGCCCTACCACGGCTCTTAGACCTTCTTGTTCACAGATGCAGAACAAGGGCAGAACATGAAGGACAATAAAAATGACGAACAGATGGACAGGCAAGCATTCCAGTCACTTCCCTACCGCAGCTCCTAACATTCTTGTACATAGATGCAGAAGAAGAGCAGAACAAGGACAATAAAGTTGATGCATAGTATGGTTGTGTACAAGGGAAAGGAACATACATTACAGTACATACTTACTGAACTACACTAGGAAGATCAACCGAGACACAGAAAGATCAATATTTGTGCTTCAGACATGACCCGTGAGTGACCCATAAAGTGAAGTATGATGAAATGATCAAGAGTTTTTGATAACAATCAACATTTTATTTCGTTCTGGCAGTTTTATTGGAAGGTTTCGAAAACGGGAACCAGAACCCTTCTGCATCTCTCCATACTGACTCAGAAGTGACAGATAATTGACGCACTGTTGCGTCGTGGTTTTTCCGTGCCAACAATTACTAGTGGACGCGCAGCTGAAAGGAAATGTAACCTGCTGAAGCAGCTGAGCCCGCCTGACATCTTGATCGATATTTCAGAAAGAGATCGATATTTTTAAAAATCTTAACGTGAGCAGATATCTGGGTCGTAGCACACGAGCCTCTGTGTGCAAGGTTGTTTATGTGGCTGGATCTATCTGTAGCACTGCTCTCTCTCTCTCTCCCCTCTCTCTATCTCTTCTCCTCGCTCTCTCGATTATGTATGTCTCTGTTTTCGCGTCCTTAGACAAGCCGTATAAGAGGGATGCTGGGAGATGTCCTGTTTTTATTTGTAAAAAGATCACGTTAATTGCATTCTGGAATGTGCCGTGACAAAAACCATAGGGGAAGCGAGTACATCAGAAATCACAGAGAGGATGATAGACAGCTTGAAGAATAAGAATTGATTAGAATTGATACCATCATTATTATCACCATAATGTTCCTCATCTATAAGCTTGCGTATGGCTGTAATGCTTGTCCTCTACTACAGGCCGGTGGTCAGGGGTCGGAATGCGCATCAATGTGGATTCTTAAAATTGATCTGGGCCCCCAGGTCGATCCAACCAAAATGTGCACCAAGGGATGTCTTTGGAAGTAAAGGCAGCTGGCGTGATTACCCCTCGAGGACTGGTTGATCCCCAAAAATATGGGAACAGCATATGAACCCAAAACACCTCGAGACTAGTAAATGAGCGCTTTAAGTTACTTTATAAGCTTGGGCGATCATGATTCGCCATCTTACAGGAGCACCTGTCTTGGGCGATCATAATTCGCCATCTAACAGGAGCACGTGTCTTGGGTGATCATTTTTCGCCATCTGGCAGGAGCACCTGTCTTAGGTGATCATAATTCGCCATCTACAGATCGTGAGAATTGTATGGATATTTTGCCCTGGCCATGCGGATGTACGAGGGAATTAACAGTCTGATAGGCTAGCAGGGAGAGCACCCCTTGGTGGTATTTTGCCTATGGACAAGGGGGAGGTGGTCGTGCGCTTGTGGGACCAGGTGGAGAAGGCCCAGGAACAGATTGAGAACCCATATGTGGAAAGAATGAGATTGCGGGGGATCGGCAGGGGTTCTGGAAGAATCTCAAAACTGAGAGGGAAGACCAGGAGAACTTTTAATCAGATAGCGGTGGGAACGATTAGTAGTATGACTCTTCGCTGGCTGTTGAACGAGGGGACGGAGCACGTATGGGAATGTCCTGAGTGCAGTGATGTCGGTTCTTAACTCAACTCAATTCAGCTCAACTCAATTCGCCATCTAACAGGAGCACCTGTCTTGGGCGATCATAATTCGCCATCTGACAGGAGTACCTGTCTTGGGCGATCATAATTCGCCATCTGACAGGAGCACCTGTCTTGGACCAAGACTGCGTTCTTGTCTCTATTATGCCACATGGGCCAATACGTCTAAATATTGATCTATTTATCTTATCCTGGCTCTTTTCACAGCAAGTTTACCCGTTGTCATTAAGATTACTTATTTATGTCTCCTCAGATACCCACAACGGGAGCCACGGTATCGGAGTGGCTCGACTTTCTGCCTGTCGGCCTCGCGGCCATGGGTTTGAATCAAAATAAGGGCGGATTTTTAAAACTTACCCAGGTTCCCAGATTGACCTAGCCTAAATGGGTACCCGGAAATCTCTTTGGAAGTAAATGCGACTTAAGCGGTGCTGCACACATCACCCAACGAGTACTAAATGGGCCATGAAATTATGGGGATACCAACATATGGCTAGTGCACTTTAAGGTGTGCACATTGGTCGTTTACTTACTTTTATATGCCCCAAATATGGTGACTGTCGTCTGTTTGGGTACCATCCTTGCACTCCGGACAAGACCATAGGTGCTCAGTTTCCTCTTTTCCCCTTCCCCAACATGTGAATGTATGTGGTTATGTATGTGTGGTTGTGTGTATGTGTGAGTATGTCTGCATGTGTGTTTATGTGTGTGTGTGAGTGAGAGAGTGAGTGAGAGAGTGAGTGAGAAAGAGTGTGAGTGAGAGAGTGAGTTTGAGAGAGAGTGATAGAGTATGTATGAGTGAGTGAGAGAGAGAGAGAGAGAGAGCGAAAGAGAGAGAGAGACAGAGAGACAGAGAGAGAGAGAGAGAGAGAGAGAGAGAGAGAGAGAGAGAGAGAGAGAGAGAGAGAGAGTTGAGCGCATGCATGTTATGTGACATGCTATTCCATATTATTTTTCTGTTTCCTCATCTTCCATATTAGCATTTTTACTGCCACTTGATATTAACATGTACTGCATGCACTGCTTATTTCATCAAGTTTATTCAATACCAAGGGTGAACTGCATCACTATTGTTTACGTTACACAATGTATAACATATGTTTGTCATTTTCACATATTTTCTAGTTTTTCAATGTTTTCCAATCCCCCCCCCTCCACCCCCGCCCTCCCTAATGTTGAATATTTATTTTATGATGATGCTCACGATAATCGTCAGTGTATGGGTGTGTAAAGTGTGGAAGTTGTTTTTCATATTAGTTTCAGTGATTATGTGATGCATTATGTATGTGTTTAGATGTGAGGATGTGTGTGTGTGGGTGAGTGTGTAGGGATGTGTGAATGGGGGATGTGTGTGTGTGTGGTATGTGTGGGGTGTGTGGGAAGATGTGTGGGGGTGTGGGCAGATGTGTGTGTGGGTTGGGGATGGGTGTGTGGGTGGAGCATGTGTGTGGGTGGGGGATGTGTGTGGGTAGGGGATGTATGTATGTGGGCGGAGGATGTGTGTATGTGAGTGGAGGATGCGTGTGCGGGTGGGGGATGTGTGTGTGTGTGTGGGAAGTGTGTGTAGTGGATATGTGTGTGGTGGGGGTATGTGTGGAGGTGTTGGGAGATGTGTGTGTGTGTGGGTTGGGAGATGGGTTTGTTGGCGGGGGATGTGTGTGGGTGGGGGATGTGTGTATGTAAGTGGGGGATGCGTGTGCCGGTAGGGAATGTGTGGGTGCTTGGGGGATGTCTGGGTGGGTGAGGGATGTGTGGGTGGTGACAGATGTGTTGGTGGGTGAGTCGGGAGACGTGTTGGTGAGGGATGTGTGTGTGGATCAGTGACGTGTGGGTGGGGGATGTGTGTGGGTGGGGATATGTGGGTGAGGGTATGCGTTTGGGTGGTTGGAATGTTTGTGTGTTGGTGGGTAGTGGGATGTGTGGGTGTGGCTGGGTGTGGATGTGTGGGTGGGTCGTGTGAGGGTGTGCGTATGTGGTGTGTGTGATGTGTATATGACTGAGGAATGTGTGTTTGGGTGGGAGATATGTGTGTGGATGGGGAATGTGTGTGTGTGGGTGGGTCGGAGATGCATGTGTGAGTTGTGGGGTGTGTGTGGATGGGAGGTGTGTGTGGGAGGGGATGTGTCGGTGGAGATGTGTGTGGGGGATGTGTGTGTATGGGTGGGTGGGGGATGTGTGATTGAGGAATGTGTGATTGAGGGATGGGTGATTGCGGGGTGAGTAGTGGATGTGTGGTTGGGTGAGTGTGTGTAGATTGGGGGATGGGTAGGGATGTGTGTGTGGGTGGGTGCGTTATGTGTTAGTTGGTGGGGGAGATTGTGTGGGTGGGGGGATGTGTGTAAGTGGGGATGTGTGTGTGGATGCAGAAAGTTTTTGTGGGTAGGTGCGGGATGTGTGGCTTGGTGGGGAGATATGTGTGTGGGTGGGGGATGTGTGGTTGGGGATGCGTTCTTGGCTGAGTGGTTGGCGATGTGTGGTTGGGTGGTGGAGTATTTGTGGGTGAGTGAGTGTGTGTGTGTGTTATGGGATGGGTAGGAGATGTGTGTAGGTGGGGAGATGTGTGTAGGTGAGGGGATGTGTGTAGGTGAGTGGATGTGTGTGGGTGGGGAATGTGTGCATGGTTCATGTGTGGGTGGGGACGGATGGCTTGGTGCATGTATGTGTTCCTGGGTTGTGTGTTTGTGAGTGGGTGGGGGATGTGTGTGTGGGTATATGTGGGTGGGTGAGGGATGGGTGAATAGGTGGGGAATGTATGTGTGCCAGGGTGTATGTGTGGGTATGGGTTGTGTGTGGGGATGTGTGGTGGGTGGGGGTGTATGTGGGTGGGTGGGGGAATGTGTCTCATAACATGGTAATATGCATTGTTTATCTTTACAACATTCATTTGACAATGTTTTTTTTTTTTACCTATGTGTTATATTTTTACCTATGTTTACCTGTTGATGAACAAAAGATGAGTAATTGGAAGGGGCGAATGTAAAACCGGCCTGCGTGCCCACTTTGTTACCCTTTGAAAATAAAGTTCGTTCCTTCGTTCGTACGCCTCAGCGTCCGGCGACTAATAGTGCCGATTCTGGGTTGGTTGATGAGACCTCCCGTTCTCCCGATGTGCCTCTCATGTCTGGGCGTGCCAGTTCTTACTTATTGACTTTCTAACTTAATGTCTCTGATCATTGTGTAAATGACTGGCTGCGGCCGACTATAAAAATACACGTGTTCTAATTATCAGGCCACTGTGTCATTGCAAGATATGGTAGCTGAGTTACTGAGATACTTGGTTGGAGCGATTCTGGTGGCTTTATATGTTGTTTTTTGTTTCTAAACTTCTAGGTTTGCCTTTCGTTTCTAGGTTTAGAGGTTTGCCTTCCGTTTCTAGGCTTAGAGATTTGCCTTCCGATTCTTCTTCAGTAATCATTTACCATTTTCCTCGTCACTGACACAAAGGCAAAAATAGCCATTTATTCACATATAATTTTTTTCCCCGTCAAGGTACCAAAGTATCATCCCCACGGTGGCTGTATTGCAGAACTCTCCTGCTCCCATCAAAGATGAGAAACCAGCGGGGTATGCAGGACAAGTACTGAAACTTTGCATCTACCGAGAAACGTCACATTATGAGAACCTACTCTCTTATGGAAGAAATAAACGACAGAAGCTAAGACGCAAACAATCAGGTAAACACAGAGAAGCTTTGAAGACACGAACATAATCACATCTGCTAGCAACTGATATAATTGTCTGGCGTATACTTATTGCCTTTCCCCAGTGAAGATCCAGTTACTTAATGATTACTTACGATATCTACTCAGAACGCGTCTTGCTAACTTACCCAGTAATTCAGTCATGGATTTTATCTTAATAGATTAGCTTCGTTGTTTTTTCAAAATGTCATATTTTATTGTTTGTTACTTGACTATTGTAACGCGATGACATAGTGGTTAGAGCATGTGCTTATCAAGGTAATGGTCCTTGATAAATCCCCAGAAGTTCGTGGGTTATATTTTCCTTCCATTACGGATTTGTATTAGAGAGTTGTATGATACAGAAAGTGCAGAATTAAAGAATGAAAGTAACTTAGATGGGTCACCTTTACTCACGAGACAAATCTTGGAACCTATCAGATATGACTGACTGGCACCTTGCCGTCTTGGCAGACGATAGTTTGTAAAATGGAGTTATACCCCTGCCTAGCATAAAGCCGGGGTTGAATTTAGAGATCATGTGTGGCCTATGACGTTTACTCCAGAGGAAAGGTAACACCAATACGCCTGGAACAAGAAATTCTGCAGAAGCTGCCGGATCAGCAAAGCAATACTCTAACTGTCAGCCTGTTGAAGCTTCCTTCCTAGATTAGTTGCCGACCAAGGCTTAGAGCTTGGTCTGCCCTGCCATGACATTTAGTCTTTAGGTTGCATTTCCTCGCACTAGGGTAAGGCTTGTAGCCTCCCAATTGCGCTTTTCCACACGAAGCCGCTGGCGCAATGTAAAGTATCGGGCTTGTGAGCGCCGCCCAACAACCGGCGCTAACAGAAAGCAGGTAGTACCGTCTACTGTCACTCGGTAGTTCAGTCATATCTGACTAAGACCTGACTTTTTTTTGCTTTTGTTTTGTTTTGCATATCCTATTTACAGGACATCGCTGTCAACACTAGCACTGCTATTGTTGATGTCTTGGCAAGTTTACTTTCAGTAGTTTGCCATTGCTTTCTGAACGACCGGCTCCCATACCAACACGTTATAACACAACGCGACATTGTCCGCTGCCAGATTGGTAACAGCTGCGTGTCGAACGGCAGGTATACGGCTCACGAACCGCGTTTGCAAGCCTTTGGCCACGGAGACGGGCAAGTCCTGACTGTGCCTATCACATATATGAAGACATGAAAAACTGTCTGGACCAGATGGAATCACTCTAGAGGTACTGGGATAATTTGAAACATAAATATTATCTAAAGTATTGTATGGTATTTACAACAGTGGATATATGCACAGTGAAGTGCTGCAATCTGTACGTATAGCTTTACTTAAGAGACAAGGGCAGCTGAATGAGAAGAATTTCGTACAATCGATCTTATAAACCGCGTCACCAATCCTCTATTCAGAATTATAACAAGAAGAACAACAACGAAAGAACGTAGTGACGAAATGTATGGGTTTATAGAAAGGAAATAATGTGCATGTTTTTTGAAGGACGTTGCAACCAATCCCAGAATTTGTTGGCATTTTGTGAAAAAAAAAAATGTAGCCAAGCCATTCAGGTATTTATTTCTTTGCCTTACCGCTGCTGTTTTCTCATTAAGTTTTCCTGTTGTCACTCAGTTTTCCAGTTGTCACTCAGTGTTCCAGTTGTCATTCAGTTTTTCAGCTTATTTCTCCTCATAACATGCCCAGAAAATTTGACTGTCTACGTCTAATTTCTCGATTCAATTTATGGTTTTCATGTGTGTCTTATAAGACGTCATTCATTTTCTGACCGTCAATGGTATTCTTCAACTGTCATTAGATGTTTCTCAATTTGTCTGCTTATTATGTATGTTTTACATGCACACAACTGAATGGGTTCTGTATAGCACTTCAGCTTGTCTATGATCACTGCAACTGACATATTTTTATTTGTATGTTTTATATTTTGCACCACATTTTACTAAACTATTGCCACTGATGTAGTTCTAGAGAAGAATGATGACAGCGTGCTAGGTAGATGAGATGCTAATGAAGACGTTTTGAAACGAATCAGTCAACGAAGAGAAGTGTGTACTAAAGAGAACTAATTACTGAAGAGGGCTGATTACTTAAGAGGACTGATTACTTAAGAGGACTGATTACTAAAGATAACTGATTAC
This sequence comes from Cepaea hortensis, assembly GCA_963921405.1. Taxonomy (NCBI): domain Eukaryota; kingdom Metazoa; phylum Mollusca; class Gastropoda; order Stylommatophora; family Helicidae; genus Cepaea; species Cepaea hortensis. The sequence continues at coordinate 30,749,413 of OY992885.1, forward strand.
TGAAGAGAACTGAGTACTGAAGAGAACTGAGTACTGAAGAAAACTGAGTACTGAAGAGAATTAATTACTGAAGACAACTGAGTACTGAAGAGAACTGATTACTGAAGAGAACCGATTACTGAAGAGAACTGAGTACTGAAGAGAACTGAGTACTGAAGAGAATTGGTTACTAAAGAGAACTGATTACTGAACAGAAAATTGAGCACTGAAGAGAACTAATTACTGAAGAGAACTTAGTACTGAAGATAACTGATTACTGAAAAGAACTGAGTACCGAAGAGAACTATTACTGAAGAGGAGTGAGTACTGACGAGAACTGAGTACTGTACAGAACTGATTACAGAAGATTACATAAAAGAATTACATAAAAGAACTGCTTTCTGAAGAGAAGTGATTACTAGAGACAAATGATTACTGCTATCAAAGGTAGACAATTCGCATTGTTTGGCCATGTTAGGATCGGAGATAAACCGGACAATGTTAGGATTAGAAGTGGGAGGCGTTCATAAATTCTAAGTCACGGCATAATGAGCTGGGGTGGACAGTTCCCTTCCTCGTCATCTTCACCTTCCCAAACAATTACCAGAAACGTGTAAAAATTGCCTGGTTATTTGATGTTGGGTTGACCCAACTGCTGTAGTCGGAAATATAATCCACGACTGATGGCGGTTAAACCTCGACCACAGTCTGTGCAGGAAAGTGCACTAACCCATACGCTACCACGATTGCTGTCCAGAGTTATCCCGCTTCTAACTGATAGTTTCTAAATTTCACAAGTAAATAATTGAGTAGCCACGTGGTTAAAGAACTCATCTTCCAAACGGACGACGTGGCTTCCATCCCCAGTGAGGTGTAGAACTCATTTGACCAGGCAAACCAATTAGTGAGCTACACAAGGACGTTTTTGTTACTGCTGTCTGTTCCACTTTTCACATTAGACAGTGAGGAGCATTTTGTATGATATTCACTGGCACAGGAACGGAGCATTATGGGAGTGACTGTTTGCCGTGAAGTTAGAACAATGATTAACAACTAACAAGGGTGTTTAGAACACTGTGATTACCTCTTGAGCCATCAGAACAAGACGACAGAGTCAGACGTGACGATAACAGAGGATAAAGTTAAACGTGTAAAATACATCATGCATGGAGGAGCATTTGGTATATAAGTTAAAGGTTAAGTGCATGTCCTTTACAAACGTCGCAACCAACCCCAGCATTTATTGACTGTTCGTGATTTACTAAGCAATTTTAGTTCGGAAGGTTGCCATAGTATTCTAAACTGCCGACGCTTCCTACTTTGAAAATGAGTCTGCTTCAAAATCGCTGGTAGATGATCTTGAACTATCGGCTCGGTGTGTCAAGGAATTATGCGACTGCTCGTCTCACTATCCCTTAAGTCACATGCGCCGGTCTGTGTATGTGGTGCTGGTTTTGTATGTTCAAAGGGCAATGTAGTCAATATCACTTCAGCTGAATTTACTTCACATGCAAATTACTGGTAGAATTTTAGGCTTGATCGACGTGAAAGTCAAAGTCAATTCCACCTCGCGAGGATTCGAACAGATGACCACCGGGTCGACAGGCAAATGTGCTGGCCAATGCAGTATCATGGCTCACAGAGGGCTCGGTAGGCAAGGGAAAATGAAAGCTGTATGTACAGATGTGCTCGCCACCGCACTATCATGGCTCACAGAAGACACAATAAGCAAGGGAGATACTGAAAGCTGTATGTGAATATGTGCTCGCCACTACAGTATCATGGCTCACAGAGGACACAGTAGGCAAGGGAAATACTGGAAGCTGTATGTGCACATGTGCTAGCCACTTCAGTATCATGGCTCACAGAGGAAACAGTATGCAAAAGAAATACTGACAGATGTATGTGCAAATGTGCTCGCCACCGCACTATCATGGCTCACAGAAGACACAATAAGCAAGGGAAATACTGAAAGCTGTATGTGAATATGTGCTCGCCACTGCAGTATCATGGCTCACAGAGGACACAACAGGCAAGGGAAATACTGAAAGCTGTATGTTCAAATGAATCGACCTCGTCAACACGACAGTACGTCATCTTCCTGCCGAATGATACGCGCACCTTGATGATCGACCAGTTAGATACAGCACAGAAGTGCATGCTATATTTGAATCAATTATCGTGTAATAGCGCAGGATTCAACTTTCTCTTTATTTAAAGCACTAAAGCTGACATATTTTAAGATACAAGAATAAGAGAAATAACAGGTGAAGATGTTTGTCGTCACGTTGTAAGTTCTTCTGAGATCGCCACTTTCATGACAGTCCACCAGAAAGCTCCAAATCTGTTGCCAGTGCACCTGGCCAAGGCATGTTTATGCCCAGTGTGTCTCCGATGTCCCATGCCTGCCGTCTTGTCGGTCGGCCTTTTCTATCAGGGACCATTCACTAAAGAACATCTGCCTGGACTGGTGTGGTTTTATAGAAGAATGATGACAACGCCGTAGATGGACAGAGAGAATATTGAAGATATCGTGAAAGAAGCTATTCCACAAAGAGAATTAGCTACTCGCAACAGAGGCATGTCATTAGAGGGGGAAAGCTGGGGTATATTGTTAGAAGAGAACAGTTAGAGGACAGAAGAGGCAGAGGGAGACCAAGAAAGAAGATGCTGGGCGGTTTGAATGGCATGGAAGAAAATTAGTGTCCAAAATAATTGACAGTACACTATACAGAAGGTTGTAGACAGGTATGATCAGCAACGCCACACGGTATGAACTATCAGAATAAGCCTGGCCTGAGGGTTTCCCAGTTATATATATATATATATATATATATATATATATATATATATATATATATATATATATATATATATATATATATATATATATATATATCATCAAGTGCCGTGCCAGCTGGCGTAGGTGTTCATGGCTCTCCACAGATCTCGGTCTTTGGTGTTCTGGATCAACTCTGCTGCTGATATTCCTCCATGCCACCGTCTCAATCCATCCAGCATCATTTCTCTTGGTCTGCCTCTGCCTCTCTTCCCCTCGATCTTTCCATTTGTTACGATGCTCTCCAATGCCTCGCGTCTCATCACATGACCGAAGAAAGCTGTTTGTCTCTTTCTTATTGTTGTATGTAATGTTCAAATTTCATTAGCCTGTTGTAGGCATATCGTTGCTAGTTGATCTGGCAGTCCAAGGAATTCGCAACATTCGTCTCGAGAACCACATCTCTGCTGCTTCTAATTTCTTCTTAATTTGTTCATTTACATTCCAAGATTCACTGTCATACAGCAAAACTGGTTCTAGATAGCATTTTAGCACTCTCTTCCTTACATTAAGTGATAATGATTTATTGCATAAAATACTCTTCATTTTATGAAATGCGGCTTTTTCTTGCCCCATTCTGTTCTTAATCGCTGTTGTACATCTTCAATCTGATGTTATAAATATCCCAGGTAGTTAAAATTATCCACTTGGTTAAGAATTTGCCTTTCTATTTCTATGTCACATTTTGTTGTCACCATTTTCTTTCGTATCACCATTGTTACTGTTTTCTTGATATTCAAGGAGAGTCCTTTCTTTGCACTCTGTGTTTGTTACTACAATGTCTATATATATATATATATATATATATATATATATATATATATATATATATATATATATATATATATATATATATATATATATAGCGAGACACTCTTCGGATTAGGACGACGTTCTGCAGTCAACAAACTGCATGATGATTCTCAATGGACAGAAATTTACTAGAACAGTGAGGATGCAAAACGAGGTTATTGAGAGCACTCATTAACGATTAACATTTTTAGAAACAATTTCAGAAATGAATGTCTAGTTCCGTTATGAATACATTTTCACAATATTTTTTACAACACTACGAGTCACTAAATACAACAATCATTCAGGTGTTACCGGGAACAATAAAAGAAGCAAAGAAGACTTCGTGGCGAAGTAGTCACGTCGTCTGCTCCGACACTTTTGGGTTCGATTCCGGGCTACGTCTTTCGGTTCACGAGTGCATTTTTCTCCGTGACTCCTTGGGGTCGTCGCTGGAGCTACGGAGTTCGTGCTTTGTGCGATGCTTTCAGCAGCCCAAGCTGCGGAAAGAGACCGAGATATATGGGATAAAACCCCGTGCAACTTTTAATCTTGTCGAATGTTAATAAAATTTCTTTTAAAGAAGAGTAACATAGTGATCTACAATGCTTGTCGTTAGAGGCCATTTAGGACGGTTTGCGTGATACTGGTTACCTTATGGCGTAGACACCGTTAGTTTCAAAACGCTAACAATTATGGACGAGTCTACAAAGGGCTTGGCGTGTATTGGTTGAAGGGTTTAATCAATTGGGTAAAGAAGAGGAAGAAGAAGAAGAAGAAGAAGAAGGAGAAGGAGAAGAAGAAGAAGAAGAAGAAGAAGAAGAAGAAGAAGAAGAAGAAGAAGAAGAAGAAGAAGAAGAAGAAGAAGGAGGAGGAGAAGAAGAAGAAGAAGAAGAAGGTGTAGGAGGATGATGATGATAATAATAATAATAATAATAATAAGAAGAAGAAGAAGGTGTAGGATGATGATGATGATAATAATAATAATAATAATAATAATAATAATAATAATAATAAGAAGAAGAAGAAGAAGAAGAAGAAGAAGAAGAGGAATGAGTAGGAGGATGAGAAAAAGAAGAAGAAGAAGAAGAAGAAGAAGAAGAAGAAGAAGAAACCTGTTCTAACAAGATAATTTCAGTGTGTGATTGTTTACCGATGTTCATTAAGTAAATATACAGCTAACGACATCACTGACAACTGAAACCTGAACTATGCTGCAAGAATCTTCCATAACACAACGAAGCAAAACAACAATATCTACACTAAGCAACAAGAGAAATCAAGAAACAAGAAACAAGGTTAATAATTCACATGCATTGATAATTCCGTAATCCATCGAAAATTCCCGTCTGGCAGAAGGAATTAGAACTGAAACTCGTGGCATATTAAATAAATACAAAGTAATGTATCGCGTCGTAAGATGCAAATGCAGTCAGTTATAAATAAACAGTGCAGACATACACACGGTGAATTCCGTAATGAACTGAAGAAGTGTAACATGTAAATTTCGCGATTAATAGACGAGACACTGTACAATTTGCAGGAGCACTACACTAAGCTACTCGTGAAGTAAATTTAATTACAACAGAAAAATGTAAAATTATGCACTTGATTTCGTGTCATTTAACTGCAACAATGTGTATAATGTGCACACATCAGAAGGCAATAATCAATCCAGCCCAGCACTGGGTGCAGACGACAAAAGACACGGGTATAAGACGCTCCAGAGACAGCAACGAAATCCAGAGTTGTGGAGCTGAAGACATTGTCACCGGGTTCCCAACCGCACGAACAACACGCCGAAGCTGGGAATCAGATCAGCGGGAGGGAACTCCGCGGAGAAGCCATTAGAGTATCGGCGAGGTGAAAATCAAAACAACAGCAGCGACTGCGCGAGGATGAAGTCGCCGCATCAGCAACAGCATCAGCATCATCAGCAGCAGCCGTCCTCCTAAACAAACGGTTATCGTCCTTAGCCGACATATTTCCTGAGTTGACAGGTCTCATATAATAGGGAGGCAAAAAGAAACCCGCACATGATAATTTCCTTTATTTTCTCTTTGCTTCTTACTTGTCCCATTCTACACATCTCTTCTTTTCAAACAATTGTTTTTCCCAGCCGTGCACATCTCAACGGGGTCTCAGTGTTTGTAACACATATGCTATCAAGTGTGAGGGAGGTTCACAGAATGGCATAAAGCAACATATATCGACTGTTCCTTTCAAGGCCATCTCAGAGATAACATCCAGATATTGATCGGCGAGAAATTACCCTAGTTATCCTGGTATCCAGGTCATTTTTGTTATCATTCGCGACTGATCAGATGTGAACAGGGTTATAATTCACTCCCCGGCTGGAGCATGGGAAACGGACGGCTGCTAGGAAGTTGGGGGGGGGGGGGGCAGAGCGGCTGATAATCATATCCTTTTGTCTTCACTCTGGGTAACGGGTTGGGGTCCCTCGTGTCTTAACTCTGGGTAATGGGTTGGGGTCCCTTGTTTCTTTCCTCTAGGTCAGTGTTTCCCAACCTTTTTTGTGCCATGCCCCACTTAAGCCTTTCTAAAATTCATATTGCCCCCCTCCCCCGCCCCACGCCCCCCCTCAACATATACATTATTTTTAATATTCAAAAATTGAAATGTTCACTAAAGAAACTTGAATGATAGGTTTTAGGAAGAAATCACTAGGTAATTATTGAGCAAACACAGTAAGTAAATTTTCAAAACATATAATGGAGAACTGAAATTCAAGTACAAAATAATTTTAATGAAAGATTTTTCTATATTATTTTAATTATTAGTAATTATTTATTATTTAAATTTAGTGAGATCCTTGCGCTTGATGCTTGCTGCAAAGAGATCTTATGTCAGGTTCCAATTTAGTTAACTTCAGTCTCAAGTCTCCCCGTTTTGTTATATCCAGCCAATTTCTTCCATTTTCGAATTGCCCCCCTTAACAGTCAAATTGCCCCCCTTAACAGTCAAATTGCCCCCCTGTGGGGCGTGGGCCCCACGTTGGGAAACACTGCTCTAGGTAAAGGGTTTGGGTCCCTTGTTGCTTCACTCTGGGTAATGGGTTGGGGTCCCTTGTGTCTTCACTCTGGGTAACGGGCTGGGGTCCCTCGTGTCTTAACTCTGGGTAATGGGTTGGGGTCCCTTGTTTCTTCACTCTAGGTAAAGGGTTTGGGTCCCTTGTTGCTTCACTCTGGGTAATGGGTTGGGATCCCTTGTGTCTTCACTCTGGGTAACGGGCTGGGGTCCCTTGTGTCTTCACTCTGGGTAACGGGACGGGGTTCCTTGTTTATTCACTCTGGGTAACGGGTTGGTGTCCCTTGTTTCTTCACTCTGGATAACGGGTTGGGGTCCCTTGTTTCATCACTCTGGGTAACGGGTTGGGGGTCCCTTGTTTCATCACTCTGGGTAACGGGTTGGGGGTCCCTTGTTTCATCACTCTGGGTAACGGGTTGGGGGTCCCTTGTTTCATCACTCTGGGTAATGAATTAGGGGTCTGTTGGCAAAACTGCATGTGCTTTGCAGAACGTTGCCACCAACCCAATCCCAGGTTAATTTAATAGGTACTTTTACGGTTAGTAATTTGCCATTGTGTATCGTGGTATGATCGAGAAGTTTTCCGGAAGGTTGTTATGGGAGCGAGGTTCTGCAAAGGACATGCTACTGAATGATTGTACCATTGCTTTCTAAATCGAGGAACCAATGTTAAAGTCTAACTAACCAGTGTAAGAAATGATCCCGCCGCCGGCGTACCAGAAGAGCGAGCGCGCTTATCCGTTCGGCCCAGCTAACCTCTTGTTAAACATGAAATATAGGGTGTATTTTTAATGACTGCATTTGAAAATATTGCCAGTCCAAGTTTTGTATTCACCCTCTATAAAGTTCATGCAACATAATAGGTCAATACAAAACTTGGACCGGAAATATTTTCAAGCAACGTACAGTCATTAAAAATACACCTTGTACCTAAGACAGGTGGAGAAAAGATGCCCAGACTTTGCTGAATGCCAGCCAGCTGGTATGTGCTGTACACACAAATATCATTAGGGGACACAGAGGTCTGCATGGCATGTCGGGTAAGAGCCCTCGTTCTTAAATATCCGGTGTGCAAATGTCGAGGTAGTGGGTTCACCCCTACAGCGATCAGTTGGACTAAAATGTTGACTTCTCGTCCTTGACTTTGGGACTTAAATTACAAGTGCCTAAGAAGATGGAGTGGGTTCGCCTGATAGTGAGGAAAACTGGTAATAGGGAAACTAGACTCCAAAAAAAAAAAAAAAAAAAAATTAGTCCAGTGCTCTAGAAGTAGTAACAAGTGTAGGGACTACGCTTGAGTTCAAAGCGAGCGAAGGAAAAAATAATTTGGGGAGCCCTTGGCGCTACCAGGACAGCTCACAAATAAAGTGACAAGTATTGATTGGTGCTCATAGAAGCAGCAGAAGAAAGTAGATATTATGTTAAAGGGAGAGACTGGGAGTCTCTGTGGCTAAGTGGTCAAGTCGTTTGACTCGGGCTCCGAAGGTTGTGGGTTCGATTCCGGGCCGCGTCCTTCGGTTCACGAGTTAAATTTTTCGGAGACTCCCGTGGGTCTTCGCTAGAGCTACGGAGTTCGTGCTTGGTACGACGCTTTCCGCGCTGCGGAAAGAGACCGAGCCATATGGGATAAAACCCGGTGCGATGAAATCGACCCTGTCGACTTTTAAGCGACTTTTTTATGTTAAAGGGGGTTTAGTTATGCTGTGGCGGCGACTTGGAAACATTCCGACTTGCGTTGGTTTTCATCCAATAGTATAAGTACCAATCGTTCAGAAAGAAATGGCAAACTACTGACCGTAAACTTACCAAGATATCACAAACAGTAAAATAATGTTGGGGTTGAATGCGACGCCCTGTAAATGTATATGCAACTAACTTAAACTAGTTGGTCAACTGTACCTGTCGCGAGGTGCTGTCGTCATTTGATGGTGGTGACAGGAGCCAATCCCTGTGTGGTAACTGTGTCCACTAATATCTGCTTCCTTCCTCTACTTCTCGGAGAGCCAATCAAACTTGCCAGCCTTGTTTATGGGCTGTCGTGTGTCCTATGACGAACCATGATCATGTTCAACCCTGAGGAATCATGATCAATACGTTGAGTTACGTTGAGCTAAGAACCGACATCACTGCACTCAGGACATTCCCATACGCGCTCTGTCCCCTCGTTTACCTGTCATACTACTAATTGTTCCCCACCGCTATCTGACTGAAAGTTCTCCTGGTCTTCCCTCTCAGGTTTGAGATTCTTCCAGAAGCCTTGCCGACCCCTCGCAATCTCATTCTTTCCAAATATGGGTTCTCAGTCTGTTCCCTCACCTTGTCCACTTGGTCCCATGGGCGCACGAATACTTCTCCCTTGCCCATTGGTAAAATACCACCAAGAGGTGTATTCCCTGCCAGCCTACCAGCCTGTTCATTCCGGGACGGATCTTGCCCACTTTGCTGGTTTCTTAACTTGGAGAGGGCAAAGAGAACTCCGCAACACAGTCCCTACGGCCTGGACATGGTACTTTGGTACCGAAACGGAGTTTGCTCTTGCGCTCGATTGCTTTGAACTCTACACACTTTCCCATACACATGAAGCTGCTTCTAGTTCACTGAACTGATTTGTCCATGCGTATTACATTTTCATATTACTAGTATCCCTGGTCATCAGGCGAACCCACTCCGACTTCTGTGGTACTTGTAATTTACGTCTCCAAGTCGAGGACGAGGAGTCAACATTTTATTCCAACAGATGGCGGTGAAGAGATTGAAACCGATACTTCGGAATCAGCGCATCGGAAGTTTAAAAACAAGCGCTCTTGTCAATTCAGCCTTGTTGACCTTCGCGGAGTCGGATGCAATGTCTCTACACTAACCTCACCCCAAGTAACCTCTTCAGAAGCCACATGACGCCAACGCCGGTGCATCAACATACTACTACCAGAACAACAATCACAACACCAATAGTTACTGCTGCTGCTACTACCACTACTACTACTACTACTACTACTACTACTACTACTACTACTACTACTACTACTACTACTACTACTACTACTACTACTACTACTACTACTACTACTACTACTACTACTACTACTACTACTACTACGACTACTACGACTACTACTACTACTACTACTACTACTACTACTACTACTACTACTACTACTACTACTACTACTACTACTACTACTACTACTACGACTACTGCTGCTGCTGCTACTACTACTACTACTACTACTACTACTACTACTACTACTACTACTACTACTACTACTACTACTAATACTACTACTACTACTACTACTACTACTACTACTACTACTACTACTACTACTACTGCTACTACTACTGCTGCTGTGCTGCTGCTACTACTATTACTACTACTACTACTACTACTACTACTACTACTACTACTACTACTACTACTACTACTACTACTACTACTACTACTACTACTACTACTACTACTACGACTACTACTACTACTACTACTACTACTACTACTACTACTACTACTACTACTACTACTACTACTACTACTACTACTACTACTACTACTACTACTACTTCCTCCTCCTCCTCCTCCTTCTTCTTCTTCCTTCTTCTTCTTCTTCTTCTTCTTCTTCTTCTTCTTCTTCTTCTTCTTCTTCTTCTTCTTCTTCTTCTTCTTCTTCTTCTTCTTCTTCTAATAACCTTTTCCTTCGGTGTGCTAACCTGTTTGAAATTCTCCCTCATTGCACATCTTCACAATGTGTTTGACCTTGTAGCTGAAGAGATATATCCCGAAGCTAAATCGGATGGCCGACAATTCAGTATTATGGGATTCAAAGTACAGGCACAAATAAGTTCGATTCCCATAAGAGATCTTTTGCTAACTGAAGATGCGGAGTATGTAATCCATTGCCACGAATATCTTCAGAATTTAATGAATCGGTTCTCCCATGCATGTTAGGACTTCGGGCTGACGAACAATCAGTCTGAAGAGACGATAACGAGGCAGGGTTAGAAGAAGGCACCAATTACTATAATTTATATTTACGAACTGAAAGTCGTACACGACTTTACATACTTGGGTTCTTATATCAGTTGGAGGATATACCCTAGATGCAGACATCAATTACTGCATCGGTCAAGCGGTAGCCATTTTCACGCGTCTAACGAAACCTGTGTGGAGAAATCCAAGAGTGATAGTGAATACATATATCTTTGGGATTATACAACCTTTGGTATCAGCTCTACTTTATGCAGAGGTGAGACCTGAATCGCATATGCCTAGCAAAAGCACTGACTTAGCAAACGAGCAATGGACGGGGCTGATATTCAGAATGCCTCCGCGAGGCAGGACGATTAAACAAATCAAGTGATGACTATAAATTTGCAACCTGAGCAGACTGCAAGAATATCAAGCCCAAAGGGGGGAAGCCAGACAAGAACACTTTGTAGGGGAGACCAAAGAAGAATAGTCACTTAACCCTTTCCACTTAGAATGCCCGGGTGTTTTCCGATTAGACAGTTTATGATGTACTGGCTTGGTGATGTATACAGTATGCTCGATAGACGAATTCAAAAGGTTATTCTTTATGGGCAGCTGGCAAAAAGTAACAGAAAAACAGGACACCCAGAGACTGGATTCAAGATAATGCCAAGTGAGCGAGGAGATGCTGGGGATAGATACCACAACCTAGAAGGAAGAGGTTTCTGACCGTAAAATGCGAGGATGCACTGTAAGGAATCATCTAGACGCCCCCTCCACACACAAATCAATCAATCAATCAATCAATCAATCAATCAATCAATCAATCAACCAGCTTTCTGTCTGCCAACCTGCCTGCCTGTCTTGAAGCGAATATCTAATAACGCATGAGAGTGCGGATCATTGTTTCAATAAAAGTGTTCAGTGATAATTCCGTTTCTGACTTTGTGTAGGCTCTAAAACATCGCCATCTGTGAACATGTTTGTTCAGCGTGGAGTTGCTACTTCGCTTAGAGAGTAGACAGCTCTATGCTCGCATTACACTTGCTCATATGTCGAGGCTGATATCAAGTGTAGGAATTGTTTTGTGGGATTGTATGTCGCTCTTTAACCGATCTATACTCTTTACCAATTGAAGAATGTTTCTTATGACGACATAGTTATATCAGTTTAGAATATACTCTGTTGCTTTACCTACTTCTTCCCTTCTCCTCCTCCTCCATTTACCTCAGTGAAGTGTTGGGGGGAGATGTAAACATTTTTTATGCGCTCTTTCTAATGCTCTCTGTAAGCTGGCATTCATTTCTCTAAGGTTGTTCCTGTTGCCATCACTTCATCTTTTACGTAGTCTTCACCCTTGCTCTGTATCCATTATATTTCTTCAATGTGGCTCTTTGTGGCAGATGGTACCAGGGCTTATGAGGTGGCTAAACTATTTAGTCAATTATTCTTTTATGAAGTGCAGGACTGGTTTGAGACCTTGGCGTCTTCTAATTTTCTCGTTCCCAATTCTATCTCTCGCGGTTACTCCCTGACCTCTTCTAATGCATGTAATCTCTGTTATGATTTTGAGCTAATCAGTTAAGGAAACGAGAAATGCAATTTATGGAGCACATCAGTAGAGGAGATGGAATAGAGAAATTAGCTTAAAGTCGACAATATATATATATATATATATATATATATATATATATATATATATATATATATATATATATATATATATATATATATATATATCGACCACAGGCGAATGAAACTGTGGGAGACCCTAAAACACACAGAGAAGAGAATGAACAATATGGGGGGGGGGCGATGTGGGTAGAACTGCAAAAGATGGGAAAGCTAGCCGGGAATTGGTTAGGGGCCTTTGCTCAATGGGGAATGAAGGGAAGAAGAAGAAGAAGTAGAAGAAGGAAGTGGGGGGAGGTAGTAGTAGAGGAAGAAGTGGAGGTGGAGGATGAGGCGATGAGAAGAAGAGGAAGGATGACACGAAGAAGAAGCAGGAGGAGGCAAGGAAGAGAAAGGAGGAAGAGGCGAAGAAGGATAAGAGGCAAAGAAGACGAAGGAGGCGAAGAAGAAGGAGGAGAAGGCGAAGAAGTAGGAGGAGGCGAAGAAGAAAGAGAAGAAGGAGATGATGAAGCAAAGGAGATGAAGGAGGAGAAGGCGAAGAAAAAAAAGAGGAAGAGGAAGACGACAACGACTCCGCAGGCATAGACGAAAGTTGATTACCCCAAAAGTGGGTATTAGGAAATTCTACAGGAAGTGGTAATTAGACTATAAAATGTGAAGCTAACACCATATACCAATCATACCCCAAGTCGTGCAAAACGGCCCTTTACCTTACATTTACACAAGCAATTACTTTACATACGCGTTAGTTTGTAATCCATAACTCCTGTCCTAGTTGTTAACCTACTTTCCTTTCTTGTGCACGCGGGAATAAATTTATTTTTCTTCCACCTTACGTTGTATGGCAATTTTTGTTAACGGACGGCCTCCTGAACGAACGTAGGACGTCATGAGACTGGACGTGGCTGTGCGTCATTCCTCACTCCCTCAGGATATCGATCATGTCGAGGACAGCGATTCTTCTTGTCGCTGACACAGCTCCCTACGACTCAAGTTCAGTGGTTCTCGTGTTTGCTGGTGACCATCTGCTCTGCTTACTCTCTCTCTCTCTCTCTCTCTCCCCCCCTCTCACTCTGTGAGTGTTTGTGCGCGCGCGCGCGTGTGTGTGTGTATGTGTGTGTGTGAATGCGTGTGTGGGGCCGATTTAAATCACCACATACCCGATAGAACTCCCCTCCTCCTATGTGTTCTTTGCACTTTAACACAAAAATGAATGTTAACTTCGTACTATTTATTTTCCTCCACCTCCTCCTCTCCTCCTCCCCTCCCCATCCTTCTTCTTCTTCTTCTTCTTCTTCTTCTTCTTCTTCTTCTTCTTCTTCTTCTTCTTCTTCTTCTTCTTCTTCTTCTTCTTCTTCTTCTTCTTCTTCTTCTTCTTCTTCTTCACATCACGTTGTACCCTCTCCTTCCACTTGTCTCCCATCTGCCCCACGATCTCTCTTGTTTCAACTTTCTGAACTACTCCTCCCCTTTTCGGTATGCTCTTCTTTCTCCCAACTCTTCTTATTTTGCTTCTCCTTCTTGTGTTTCTCCTCCATTTGCTTGTCTTCTCTCTGTTCGCACGTCATACCTTTTGTGTTTTCCTCTATCTGTTCCTGCTATTCATTCTCCGGGGAATCGTGTTCATAAAGGCCTTTTATTTTCTGCGGCCACTCTCCGAATCCCATTTAATCCACGAGAAACAATCCCCACTAGCCTATTTTCCTCGCTCACAGACAATGGAAACGTATATTGTATCACTGAAATATTTATTAGTGTAAGTTTTATTATAAACCATTACGTTAAAACAATGATGCAAACTCGCTTGCCTATCGCCGCGGCGGTAACATGTTCGAATCCCCTCGAGATGGGAATTTCTTTTCAATGTATTACGATCACTCCCTGGTCCATGCGCTCTAAAATGGGTATCAGTAAATGTTCTGAGAAGTAAAGGCAGTCAGTCGGCTTGATATTGTCCACATAATCTATCGGGCGCTGATTAGCCTATATAATACTGACCACATAATCTATCAGGCGCCGATTAGCCTATACAATATTGACCATATAATTACAATTAATCCTTATATTATATAATATCCTTATAATTAAAGAGTCTCCGTGGCCAAGTGTTCAAGTTATTTGACTCGGGCTCCGAAGGTTGTGGTTTCGAATCCGTGCCGCGTCCTCCGGTTCATGAGTGAATTTTTTCGGAGACTCCTGTGGGTCGTCGCTGGAGCTACGGAGTTCGTGCTTTATGCGACGCTTTCCGCACTGCGGAAAGAGACCGAGCCATATGGGATTAAAAACCCGGGGCAATGAAGCCGACCCTGTCGACTTTTAAGCGACTTTAAGCGATATTATAATTATCCCCGCGTATATAAATTGTATATACAATCGTTTGGAATTTGTGCGTTCTTGGAAACTTCAGTGCATTCAGTTTTGCTAACATTTCATGATAATCTCTTCTTCCTCATCTCCACAACCATGTCTAAAATAGTTTACAGACTACCCTGCCAGGCCCTGCTATAAAACTGTCAACCGTATATCTCAGAACATGTACGAGGGGGGGGGGGGGGTTAAAATGGAAACTTTAAATTGTTTGTTTGGGTGAAGATATATAGAAACATTTACAGAACAAATGTATCAGTTTTCGATGCCACCACCACTGAGTTCAATGCAAGTCTATATAACGTGCTAGGATTACTGTAGACAAATCAACTCTGGGATCATTACTAGTTGTGCCTGGTCCGGTCGTAAACAGTCTGTCACAGACGTCACGCTGTTTTGAAACTTCCTACTCCACACATACACTTTCCTGACTGACAATCCCCATAAAGGATAATCATTCACCGATAAATTTCTATAGCTTTCACCCTTTCACTGATTAAAATACGGATAATAGAACGCTGATCCTCGTTCGTGCATGTCAAAAGTGAGGTGGCCATCTTTAAAATGTAATTTTGACATCACCGTGTTTGTCTGCACCGTGATGTCGCGTGCTTAACACGTTTGGCATCCTTAACAACAATACTGACAGGTTACAAGACAATTGCATGGGTATTGTAATTTCTAGCATACTTTTAAGGTTTTCAATTTTAAGCCTCCTCGTATATTTATCCCTCCCTGCATCCATCCACCCTCACAGCAATCCACCCTTCCATCCATCTAACCCATTAATCCAACCACCCACCAACCCATCCATCCACCAACCGACCCTCCAATCACATATATATATATATATATATATATATATATATAATTAAATATTCTTGCTCTGCTCGTTTAACCATTTTCTTTTGCCTTCGAGCATTTATCTCTTATTTCTTTATTAATCGTCTCATACTCTTGTTTGTTATTTTTACTCTCGTTTCTTTTGTCCACCAGCCTTTAGATTTCTTCATTCAATCAGTTTTTCTCAGCTTTTTGTCTTCTCTCCGGAGTATTCCTCTGCCTGTTTGATTAATTGAATCCCTTAACATTTCTCATTGTTCATTTATACTCTGTATGCTAGCTATTGCATTGTACCTATTTTCCATAGTCAATTTGTATAGTTCTTGAATTTCTTTACCTGCTTTCAGAACCTCTTTATCAAGTCTCATATTCTTAACCATTTTCCCCTCTCTTCAATCTTATTTGCGTTTATCCACATAGGGGTACATGATCACTATTACAGTCAGAACAGGCATTATCTTTACATTAATTAACTCATTTCTAAACCTTTTTTAAATAAGTATGTAGTCAATTTGGTTGAGCATTTTCTTATCATGGCTTTTCCATGTGTATAGTCGTCTTTTATGGTGTTTAAACTATGTGTTTCCAATTATTATATCATTGATATTTGCCCATTCTATTAGTTTCTCTCCTTTTTTATTTCTTGTACCTGATCCATATTTCCCCACTACATCCCCAATTTTCCGTTTCCTTCTTTTGCATTAATTAAAATCTCTTAGTATTAGTTTAATTACTTGTGATCTAATCTGAGACAACGCCATTTCTACTTCATCGTAAAAGTGTTGTATTTCTTCATCACTACTACTTGTTGTTGGTGCGTAATTTTTTTTGTTTTAATGTTTCATATCCCTTATAGGACGTTGCAGTCAACACCCGCATTTTTCACCTGCTGTTGATGACTAGCAGCAAGTCAAATGGTTTGGCCATGCAAGTAGGCTACCAGTCAACAGCATGCCACAACAAGCAATGATGTACAGACCAGATGGAAATAGAGGAAGAGGCCGACCACGTAAACGTTGGACGGAGGGAATAACAGAATCCATGGGAATGTCGATATACGAAGCCCATAACCGGGCACTCTCACGAAGTTTATACTTCACCTCGACACCGCAAGGTACAAGAGGAACATGATGAGATTGAGATTGAGTTGATGACTAGGCAAGTTTTATGTTCAGTAGTTTGCCATTGCTTTCTGAACAACTTTCTGGTGCGCATACTTGCATACTATTTATATCTTTTGGTTTGCCTTTAATGTTGACCATAATAAGTCTATCTGAAATACACCAGTAACAATTAACTGACTTCAGTGTTTTTTTTGTGTTTTTAAAAAAAAATAAAAGTAATCCTACTCATTTCTCGTGTGTATCCCCTTCAGAATAAATTATTATGTGTTTGTCAATTATGTTTATTCCACAGATTCCTTCCATCTCATCTCACTTATGCCTGGAATATTCATTTTCATGCTTTCCTTTTCATGCTCTTATCATATTGTTCAACTTTCCCAACTCATTTAATGTCCTAACATTCTATATTCCTATTTCAAATTTATTTCCTATTTTAAATTCATTTGTTATGATTTAGCCATCAGTAGCTGGATGACGGTCTGGTGTCACCCATGGCTCATGACTGTAGCTACCGGACGAGGATGTCCTAAGACAGCCTGGTCATAATCGGTCACCAGGGCTGTGTTTGCCATACCGTGGTGTATTTCCCATCCTCTACAACCTGATTATATCATGAGAAGATAATATGATATTATAGAATTAGTATATTACCTGATTATATCATGAGAAGATAATATGATATTTTAGCCTTAGCATATTACCTAATTATATCACGAAAAGATAATATGATATTTTAGCCACATCATATTACCTGCTTATATCATTCATCATTGGCACCTTGCCGTCTTGACAGACGATAGTTTGTGCTTTAAAAAGGCATAATAACTTTTACCTATGGCGAAAGCGAATGTGACTTAGGCCAATTCGCGCTGTAAATGTTCGTTCACAGTGGGTACATGTGTCAAAGACTGACGTAGAGGGTTCCTCGGGAACACCCTTAGATAGAGTAATAGGGAACATAGGACCCCAATTAGGGACAGGGTGGTTGTTAAAGAGGGGAACTAGTAACTAGTCCTCACATGAGAACACGGAGGCGTTGACTAGTGAGTTAGCACTACTGGAGTCACGCCTGCGTGACAACCACGAACGGTAGTAACCCCTAGCCAGCCAAGGGAAGCGTGCGGGGCAAGTTAGCACGCAAAGAGCCCAAGGACGCTTGAAGGTCCTTCCGCGTGGCGTGTAGCCGCGCAAGGTGAATCTAGTCAGACGGGGACTGACGGTCTAAGAGAGCACCTCGGTTCAGAACCGAGTTAGTTATTCGATGGCCAATTAGATAGGAATTAGCGCTAGGCTTTAGTAAAACTAGTGATAGATAATATTGTGATTTCTGTGTGATGTGATAGCGACTGTTCTGCAAATGTAAAAGAGCCAACGGCAATAAAATGTTCATTCCATGCCTCTCACACGACTTGCAAGTTCCTTGTATTGGTGTGCGGGAAGTAATCCGATGATGCCTAACAACTTGAGTTGTTGACAGGCAGTAGGATTAATTGTGGTGTCAGAAGTTCAGCTTGAACCTCAGTTCAAGCGATAACAAGTACCCACGGCTCTAGACTAGGTTACAAATAGGATAATATCAGGATAGTTTAATTTCTGTTAGTGACATGACTTGTGCAGATTAGAACGACGTGCGGAGAAAATTGTGCCTATCGTGATGAAATAATGTTTATTTGTGTTTAATAGAATATTATATGTTTAAATCAGTGTATTTCAAAGTTGTAAGTATTCATATTACTATGTTTCTTCATTTCATTATGTTATTACTTATTTTGTTTGTGAATTATTGTTAAAATGATTCATGGCGGAGCAATACATCGGTCAGCGACAGTATTGATTTTTCCAGGCTAAAAATAACGCTGCGCGTGTGACGTGGCACTGATTGACAAACAGTTGGGCCTCGCTACTGCAATCAGCTGTGAAGAATATACATTACGCCAAGCTGACGCTCGCCTGAATCTTTACGTTATTTTCATTAATATTGGGTTATTTCATTTAAAGAATGAATATATTTATTTATTTCCACATTATTATTGCATTTATATTTATTTCAAATGAATAATTGATTGTTTTCTGTACTTTTTCACCATTGTTTACCGTCACGAGGGCACTACTTTCATTATGCAAATTAGCTTTAGTCTGCACAGTAGCTACATAGATTAAACTAGGTTAGTAACGATAGGCATATTACTTTAGAACGAAGACAGGACATTGACATTAAATATTAAATTACTATATTATAGTTGTTCGTTGGCATGTCCTTGTCATTGTATCAGATTGTCATGAAATTATTTATCGTTTGCCATATGTTAATTGTTGCTGCTCTGTAAACCAGGGTGAACAACAGCTGATTGAGTGACGTATGTGCGTGTCGAAGTACCAAACAAGGTGACCTGTGTAGATCACTCGTGTGTTTGCAGACGTACCAAACAGGGGAACCGGGTTTGCCTAGGGGTTGTTCCTGGGTCTCCGGAACATTGAGCTGAGTACACCTTCATTTTTGGCTTGCATTGTGATTAATAGTGCATCTCTTTTTCAGCTTGTAATATATTAGCACATTTTTGTGCCCTGTTTTCTTCAGAACAAGACTTTGCCGAGCATAATCAAAGAATACATCTGCTAGTTCTCCAATATTTAGAAACGTAATATAGCAAATATAAATAGCTAATTAAAGCATCCAGTTCAAGTTAACGCTAGCAACTACCAAACAACATGGCTACTTTAGCTGACTACATTAAAGCAGGCAAAGAAATGAATTATACAGGCAAGGAGCTAGAACAGTATGCCGATCAAAAATTTAAAGAAGCAAAAGATGCTGAAAGAAATGAACGTGCATTAGAAAGACAACACCAGATAGAACTAGCTGAGATTACAAAGCAGAAAGATTTGGAAGTTAAACAACAGCAAATAGAACACGATAGGGAAATTAAACAAAAGGAACTAGATTTAAAGCAAAAGCAAATAGATCAGGAAAAAGAATTAAAGCAAAAGCAAATAGATCAGGAAAAAGAATTAAAGCAAAAGCAATTAGACCAGGAAAGGGAGCTAAAGCAAAAGGAGATAGATGAAATGGCAAGAGTTAAGGAAAAGCAAATACAGGTATAATCAGAGACACAATTAAAGATGAAAGGTATGGATGTAGACTCACACGCAGAGATCAATGCTACTAAACTAAGAAGTCAACAAGAAGAAAATAAGTTCAACAAATACAAAAATATTATCAAACCATATTGTAAAGAAGATTCAATTTCTGCATGGACAGAGAACGTCGAGTATCAATTTAGATATCATCAAGTTCCTTTAGAGATGTGGGCCATGCTTTATATGAAGAACCTGAGTGGTGAGCCCCTTAAAGTAATAGAATCTATACCAACCGATCTTAGATCTGACTACCAATACATCCATGATAGGATAATGCAACACTTTTTACTTGATGCCCCTGGGTATCAGGTTCAGTTCTCAAATTTAAAACCTAAACCTACTGAGACTTTTATTGACTACGTCTCAAATGTTCAAAGTGTTCTAAATAGGTGGCTGAAAGCATCTAACATAGGGAAAGACTTTGATAAATTAAAGAACTTAATTGCCATGGATAAAGTAATATCCACTATACCATCCTCTTTTGCTAAATTTTTGCAGCAGTCAGACATTGAAACCATAGAGCAATTTGAGAAAAAGGGATCGGCATATTTTTCTTCCAACAGAAATGTCTGTAAAACTTCAAATGACTCTGAAATAGTTTCCTTTGTCAAAGATCAATCAAAAAACTATCAGAGTAGTAAAAAACCATTCAGTAAATTTGATAAGAAAGACAGGAATATTGCTAAATGTATCCACTGTCATTTGTTGCATGAAACTTACTCAATGTGTGACAAATCGCCAAATTATCAGGCACATCTGGAAAATGTTATCAAAAAGCAGCAAACTAAAAGATCTGCATACAGGCGGGCAGTAAAATGTTTTTTTTGTTCCAGCTATGGCCACTATTCGAACAAGTGCCTGGGCCGCCAACGTATGAAAGCGAACAATGCTATTTTGTTAGATACATCTTCTGACAGTGGCAGTGAGACTGAGTGTGATGTTGAGAATGATTTACCTTTTACCCAAGCTGAAGATGTGTGCTGTGTGACCGATGTGTTGTGCTATGACAATTGTGACCAATGCTACCAATTTCATGCTGACGGCAAACTTATATGTGGGCATAATGTAACATCCTCCGTAGAGAATGTAAATGCAGTTACAGCCTCCAGAGGCAACCTAATGTTTCACTCTGCAATGGTCAATGAGAAGCCATGCCAATGTTTGCTTGATAGTGGAAGCTCTATTATTGGTGTAAGAAAGGAACTGGTTAACCCAACAGATTATACTGGAGACTCTGTAAAATGCCGTACTTTCTCTGGTAAAATAGAAACCTATCCTCTGGCAAGAGCCCGTATAAATACCCAGTTCCTGTCTGGGATCTTCACTTGTGCTATTCTAGACAACCCTTTTACTGACTTAATTCTTGGGTGTCTACCCCAGCTGAAACACTGTACAGATGAAGAAATATCTGTCTGGGAGGAAAAGAATGGTTTCACTCCAGTAAACAGTGTTGATACCCTCAAACATCACAGCCCTAATAAAAGTGCTACACCTATACCACTTGAAGCTGATCAAGACGTAATGGTACTACTGCCAGACAAACATAACAAAACTGCAACTTCATGGCAAGGGCCTTTCAAGGTGATACAAAAACATTCAGATGTTGACTATGCAATATCAATAAACAGACACTTAAAGATATTCCATGTCAACATGCTGAAGCCTTACTACTCACGACTACAGACAGAAGTAGAAACTGACGAACATAATGCAATCACACCTGCTGATCAGACGACAGACGAACATAACGCAACTACACTAGTTAGTGAGACTGGCATATCCGACATGATGCATACATCTAGCGATAATACAGAATACACACTTAGTACCACCACTGTACTGAATCAGGTAGACGACGACGGAATGGAACTACCAGTTCCTATTGTGGACAAGACTGCCACAGTAGAAAGCATACACATAGAACAGGGACTAACAGACAGTCAACGACGACAATTATTAGAATTAGTCACTGAATACAAAGACATATTTTCTGACATTGCAGGTAGGACGGACAGAATCGAGCACTCCATTCTACTTTCTGATTCTAAGCCTATAAAATGCAGGCCGTACTCCATCCCACTAAGTTATAGGGAGAATCTAAACAAAGAAATTCTTAATTTAGAGACTAGTGGGATCATCCAAAAATCCACCTCCGAGTACTCTTTTCCAATAGTCTTGGTTAAAAAGAAAGATTCAACAATTCGTCTTTGTGTGGACTATCGAAAGCTAAACAACGTCACCAAGATCGACGCAGAGCCTATCCCTTCCTGCGAAGATCTGATTCTTGACATGTCCACCTCTAAAATCTTTTCTAAACTCGATCTCACTAAAGGATATTGGCAAGTCCCAATGCAGTCTGAATGCATCCATCTTACTGCTTTTTCAACACCTTTAGGACTTTACGAGTGGCGTTTTCTTCCTTTCGGACTTCGAAATGCTCCTGCCACTTTCGTACGCCTCACTAGAGATCTACTTCATGGAGTGACGAATACTGTGACCTATATAGATGATATATGTGTGCACACTGATGACTGGACCACACACCTACTGAAACTGAGACATGTCTTTAATAGGTTGCGACTCTTTGGGCTCACTGTCAAACCGAGCAAAGTCGAATTGGGCCTAAAAGAAATTGACTTTTTAGGTCATGTCATTTCTGAAGGTCAACTAAAGACTGACCATAAAATCATCACTAAAATTATGAATCTGACCATGCCTACCAGCAAGAAGCAGGTCAGGAGCCTTCTTGGACTAGTCAATTACTATAATAAATTTATTCCTAATTTAGCGGAGATTACAAGTGTATTTTCCAATGTTCTAAAAGCATCTGTAAAATTGGATGTGAAAGATGCATTATTAATTTCTGCATTGTCAAAATTGAAATTTTTGTGTAGTAA
This sequence comes from Cepaea hortensis, assembly GCA_963921405.1. Classification (NCBI taxonomy): domain Eukaryota; kingdom Metazoa; phylum Mollusca; class Gastropoda; order Stylommatophora; family Helicidae; genus Cepaea; species Cepaea hortensis. The sequence goes on from OY992885.1 coordinate 30,772,036, forward strand.
TGTTCCAATCCTCCGCTTGCCTAACCATAGGCTCGTTTATTATCTTAGGACGGATGCCAGCAGGATTTCCATCGCTGCAGTACTAGGCCAATTTTACGAGGGCATCTTCCATCCGATTTGCTACGTGAGCCGTAAGATCACACCCACCGAGTCTAGATATTCGATATCAGAGTTGGAAGCACTGAGCGTCATCTATGCGGTGAGAAAACTACATCGCTTCTTGGCGGGTGTTCACTTCATCGTCCAGACCGACAACTCCCCGATCACGGTCATACAGAATGGTGTTCATAGAAATGACCGGATATACAGGTGGTCGCTCATTCTGCAAAACTACACCTTCAGTATAGAGCATATTAAGGGGAAAGATAACATCTTAGCTGATACCCTTAGTAGACCGTCTGAGGTAGCAATACCAGAAATTGCCACAGAAGAGGGTAGTGTAGTACATGTCAACTTAGTGCAGTAAATTGATCTATGTTAAATATAAATAAGTGTAAATACATAGATATTATGTACGTAATTAGGTACCAAGAACTGTGACCTACTCTGTGTCCGTAAAGATCAAAAGTAAGAACTTTACTCTGCAACTAACATATCACTCTGTGAACTAGGACAGCACATTATTACTAAGCTCCCTATATGTTCCAGTGAATTACGTGTGTGAAACAGAGAAAAACTGTGTCAAATGATTACATACATATAGACACTAAAACAGTGGTCTACTACACAAGTAACTCTACCGGTAAACACCAAGAAGACACAAATATGACTGTGGAATGAATTTCAAATACCCACAAATGGTGTTTAAATAATATGTCAATGAAAGTATTTTCCGAACATTGATGGCAACTATTAACGTGAGGTATCGAAAAACCATGTATATAAACATAGAATGTGATATGTACATTAATCGTTTTAATATAGTTATGACAATTATGTAGATTATGTGATTATATTTTATGTTTAAAATTAGACATTATAATAAGGTTCATTCTTGCGTAGATTAGCTAGATTAGTAATTTACCCATATATTTAGTTTAAAAGTAAATTAGAATAATAATTTAAAAACAACAACTAATTTAGAAATTTAGAAAGTAACATTACCATTTAGTTTAATACATTTCACTTTATTTCATTCCATTTCATTTCATTCTAACTTAACCAATCCATTCAACAAACATTATCATTTAGTAGTATGAGTAGGTTACACTGTAATAGAATAAGTAGAATATACCATTAAACATATATCATTTACACTATTTAGAAAAACATCATCAATCATATAGTAGTTTCATTCAAAAACATGACAATTATGATATATTACATATCACCCATTTTAGAAAGGTACATAACTTATCCCATTTCATATTACCAATGTTAGAAAGGTACATAACTTATTACATTTCACCTTACCCATTTTAGAAAGGTACGTAACTTATTACAACTTCACATTACCCATTTCAGTAAGCTATATAACTCATCTCACATCATTTTCAGTTTAGATAGTTAGATTACATCCCTTACATTAGATAAATAGTAACAGTAATGTAAGCCTGTTTGTATAATTAGAATAAGCAGTAGGATTAATTGTAGATTAGTTTTACCGCTAGGTTAAAATAAGTAACACCGTAAATATGTATTTCCAGAAATAATATTAGTATGGGAGTATTTAGATTAATATCCCAGTAGAATACAGTGGTTAATAATACCAGGGTACAAACCATCAACCTTGATGTAAATGTGTTGTAAATACTTGACTTGTGTAACAATTGACGCAGTCATTAGGCTCAAATGTAACCAACTGAGCCCAAAAAAATTTGTACAGTGCCACTTCAAGATTTTTTTTCTTTTAAAATAACTATTTGGATTAAAATACGTGTGACAGAAAAGTGAGTGGATGAGATATATGACATAAAACAGTGTGAAAAATGTGTGACAGAAAAGAGAATGAAAGATGTGTAACAGAAGAAAAAGAATGAAAGAGGTGTGGCAAAGTTGAGAATATAAAATGTGTGACAGAAGTCAAGGTAGAATATGTCTGACAAAAGTCAGGTTAAATATGCCTGACAGAAGTTTAGGTAAAGATGTATGACAGAAATGAATGTAAGAAAGATGTGACAGAAGTCAACAGACAAGATGTGTGATAGAAAGGAGGGTGTAAGATGTATGACAACAGTCAGTATATAAGATGTGTGACATAAGTGAATGTGAAAGAAGTGTTAGCTATAATACACAATTTCATGATTTGACAGAAGTGTGAAAGTAAGAGTTAAGATAAAAGATGCAAGAGAGATGGTGACATCAATCTGCGGATCTTTCTGCCGCTCAGCAAGATTTTTTAATTTTCATTGCCATGATATGTTGGTTTCTATGTTGAATGCAGGTTGTAATGAATATGTTTTGTGTAGTTTAGTTTAGATTTTAGAGTATTTTAGGTCTCATAAGACGGAAACGTGGTTGCGGATTTGTACTATTCACATGTTCGTAACCAAGGTAACCGAATTATGACACTTGAAAAACTAACATACATACACATGATAGGTAGATACACGTGTTAGAGAGTAGATTATACTTATAATTACATTAAAACACGCAAACAACCAGAAAAACAAACATATAAATTGCAGACACTTTTATTAAATCCAAGGGAGATAATTTCGGGTCAGGGGACATAATAGACAACAAAACACTAACTTAACAGTGAAAGATGACTTTTCACGCGGAAGCGAGATAGGTAAAGCCTGTCGCTCACAGCTTGTATAATGGTTGTTTAATATTATATGGGTTACATGAAGCAATTCATGTGTTGACCCTAAGAAAGTCAACTTTGTATGGGTAGTGAGTTAATTTACTATTTGAGGGCAGGTCTTATATGACAACGGTCCGGTTCAGACATACCTCTAATTAATATAATATTGCGATTGAGAAGAGGGCTCACGCCAACCAGACAAGTTTGTGGCGATTGCCAGTAGCCAAGAAGAGTTATACTACATTGTGACATTGGTCAGTAAGAGTCTATTTAGTAGCCCAAAGCCAGGTTATCTACAGTCTTTGACAAAAATTAGAGAAACTAATTTTTTATATTCCCTTGCGTCACAACCGGGTTAAAGTTGATGACGCAACACAAGAGGGGAGGGTGTGTGTCAAAGACTGACGTAGAGGGTTCCTCGGGAACACCCTTAGATAGAGTAATAGGGAACATAGGACCCCAATTAGGGACAGGGTGGTTGTTAAAGAGGGGAACTAGTAACTAGTCCTCACATGAGAACACGGAGGCGTTGACTAGTGAGTTAGCACTACTGGAGTCACGCCTGCGTGACAACCACGAACGGTAGTAACCCCTAGCCAGCCAAGGGAAGCGTGCGGGGCAAGTTAGCACGCAAAGAGCCCAAGGACGCTTGAAGGTCCTTCCGCGTGGCGTGTAGCCGCGCAAGGTGAATCTAGTCAGACGGGGACTGACGGTCTAAGAGAGCACCTCGGTTCAGAACCGAGTTAGTTATTCGATGGCCAATTAGATAGGAATTAGCGCTAGGCTTTAGTAAAACTAGTGATAGATAATATTGTGATTTCTGTGTGATGTGATAGCGACTGTTCTGCAAATGTAAAAGAGCCAACGGCAATAAAATGTTCATTCCATGCCTCTCACACGACTTGCAAGTTCCTTGTATTGGTGTGCGGGAAGTAATCCGATGATGCCTAACAACTTGAGTTGTTGACACATGTGAACACGGGGTCATTTCCACCATCATGCACCATCTTACGTCTCACACGCTCGGTGTGTAACTTACCTGCAATAATTTTCTCCTTTGTCTTTATTCCATTTCTGATGTTTGCCCTCCATGCAACACGTTCAGAGGCGACTTGCTCCCAATGTGCATTATCAATGCCTGTATCAATCATGTCCCGCTTACACACATCTTTGTATCATAGTAGAGGCCGCCCCTGAGAACTCTTACCCATCTGTAATTCACCATAATAGATGTCCTTTGGTATTCTACCATCATCCATCCTCCTATGATGTCCTATCCATCTAAGTCTACGAAGACTGAGCATGGAATAAACCGTCACACAACCTGATCTTTCCAATACTTCAGTATTTGTGATTTTGTCTTGCCACTTAATACCAAGAATTCTTCGCAGACACCGTATATGAAAGCTGTTTAAACGTTTCTCTTGGTGTGAGAAAGTTGTCCAGGTTTCACTGCCATGAAGAAGAGTACTAAGGACACAGCCTTGATAGACAAGGACTTTTGTTTTGGCAGTAAGCTTCCTGTTCTCCCAGACTCTTTTTCTTAACCTGTTCATTGTTGTTGCTACCTTACCAATCCGGATGTTGATTTCCTGATCTAGGGATAATTTGCTATTTACCACTGATCCTAGATATGTAAAATGGTCTACCATCTCTAGTTCGGCGTCGTCAATAAAGATTGATGGTACCCCATGTGCACCTTGTGACATAATCTGTATCTTCTTTTTGCTAATTGTTAAACCAAATTCAGAACAAGCATTGGAGAATGCAGATAGTAGACATTGCAATTCTTCCTCAGAGTGGGTCGTAACTGCATCATCATCTGCAAAAAGCAACTCTCTGATCAGTACCCTCCTAATTTTGGTCTTGACCTTCAATCTCTGAGCATTATAGAGGCCGCCATCTGAGCGTGAGTGAATGTATATACCACCATCCTGATTACGAAAGGCATATTTCAGTAGAAGTGAAAAGTATATTCCAAAGAGGGTGGGAGCTAGTACACAACCTTGCTTAACTCCACTCTTGATTTCAAATTCTTCAGAAGTTGCACCATCAAACTTGATTATACCCTTCATGCCTGTGTGGAACGATTTAAGCGACTTTAAGCGATATTATAATTATCCCCGCGTATATAAATTGTATATACAATCGTTTGGAATTTGTGCGTTCTTGGAAACTTCAGTGCATTCAGTTTTGCTAACATTTCATGATAATCTCTTCTTCCTCATCTCCACAACCATGTCTAAAATAGTTTACAGACTACCCTGCCAGGCCCTGCTATAAAACTGTCAACCGTATATCTCAGAACATGTACGAGGGGGGGGGGGTTAAAATGGAAACTTTAAATTGTTTGTTTGGGTGAAGATATATAGAAACATTTACAGAACAAATGTATCAGTTTTCGATGCCACCACCACTGAGTTCAATGCAAGTCTATATAACGTGCTAGGATTACTGTAGACAAATCAACTCTGGGATCATTACTAGTTGTGCCTGGTCCGGTCGTAAACAGTCTGTCACAGACGTCACGCTGTTTTGAAACTTCCTACTCCACACATACACTTTCCTGACTGACAATCCCCATAAAGGATAATCATTCACCGATAAATTTCTATAGCTTTCACCCTTTCACTGATTAAAATACGGATAATAGAACGCTGATCCTCGTTCGTGCATGTCAAAAGTGAGGTGGCCATCTTTAAAATGTAATGTTGACATCACCGTGTTTGTCTGCACCGTGATGTCGCGTGCTTAACACGTTTGGCATCCTTAACAACAATACTGACAGGTTACAAGACAATTGCATGGGTATTGTAATTTCTAGCATACTTTTAAGGTTTTCAATTTTAAGCCTCCTCGTATATTTATCCCTCCCTGCATCCATCCACCCTCACAGCAATCCACCCTTCCATCCATCTAACCCATTAATCCAACCACCCACCAACCCATCCATCCACCAACCGACCCTCCAATCACATATATATATATATATATATATATATAATTAAATATTCTTGCTCTGCTCGTTTAACCATTTTCTTTTGCCTTCGAGCATTTATCTCTTATTTCTTTATTAATCGTCTCATACTCTTGTTTGTTATTTTTACTCTCGTTTCTTTTGTCCACCAGCCTTTAGATTTCTTCATTCAATCAGTTTTTCTCAGCTTTTTGTCTTCTCTCCGGAGTATTCCTCTGCCTGTTTGATTAATTGAATCCCTTAACATTTCTCATTGTTCATTTATACTCTGTATGCTAGCTATTGCATTGTACCTATTTTCCATAGTCAATTTGTATAGTTCTTGAATTTCTTTACCTGCTTTCAGAACCTCTTTATCAAGTCTCATATTCTTAACCATTTTCCCCTCTCTTCAATCTTATTTGCGTTTATCCACATAGGGGTACATGATCACTATTACAGTCAGAACAGGCATTATCTTTACATTAATTAACTCATTTCTAAACCTTTTTTAAATAAGTATGTAGTCAATTTGGTTGAGCATTTTCTTATCATGGCTTTTCCATGTGTATAGTCGTCTTTTATGGTGTTTAAACTATGTGTTTCCAATTATTATATCATTGATATTTGCCCATTCTATTAGTTTCTCTCCTTTTTTATTTCTTGTACCTGATCCATATTTCCCCACTACATCCCCAATTTTCCGTTTCCTTCTTTTGCATTAATTAAAATCTCTTAGTATTAGTTTAATTACTTGTGATCTAATCTGAGACAACGCCATTTCTACTTCATCGTAAAAGTGTTGTATTTCTTCATCACTACTACTTGTTGTTGGTGCGTAATTTTTTTTGTTTTAATGTTTCATATCCCTTATAGGACGTTGCAGTCAACACCCGCATTTTTCACCTGCTGTTGATGACTAGCAGCAAGTCAAATGGTTTGGCCATGCAAGTAGGCTACCAGTCAACAGCATGCCACAACAAGCAATGATGTACAGACCAGATGGAAATAGAGGAAGAGGCCGACCACGTAAACGTTGGACGGAGGGAATAACAGAATCCATGGGAATGTCGATATACGAAGCCCATAACCGGGCACTCTCACGAAGTTTATACTTCACCTCGACACCGCAAGGTACAAGAGGAACATGATGAGATTGAGATTGAGTTGATGACTAGGCAAGTTTTATGTTCAGTAGTTTGCCATTGCTTTCTGAACAACTTTCTGGTGCGCATACTTGCATACTATTTATATCTTTTGGTTTGCCTTTAATGTTGACCATAATAAGTCTATCTGAAATACACCAGTAACAATTAACTGACTTCAGTGTTTTTTTTGTGTTTTTAAAAAAAAATAAAAGTAATCCTACTCATTTCTCGTGTGTATCCCCTTCAGAATAAATTATTATGTGTTTGTCAATTATGTTTATTCCACAGATTCCTTCCATCTCATCTCACTTATGCCTGGAATATTCATTTTCATGCTTTCCTTTTCATGCTCTTATCATATTGTTCAACTTTCCCAACTCATTTAATGTCCTAACATTCTATATTCCTATTTCAAATTTATTTCCTATTTTAAATTCATTTGTTATGATTTAGCCATCAGTAGCTGGATGACGGTCTGGTGTCACCCATGGCTCATGACTGTAGCTACCGGACGAGGATGTCCTAAGACAGCCTGGTCATAATCGGTCACCAGGGCTGTGTTTGCCATACCGTGGTGTATTTCCCATCCTCTACAACCTGATTATATCATGAGAAGATAATATGATATTATAGAATTAGTATATTACCTGATTATATCATGAGAAGATAATATGATATTTTAGCCTTAGCATATTACCTAATTATATCACGAAAAGATAATATGATATTTTAGCCACATCATATTACCTGCTTATATCATTCATCATTGGCACCTTGCCGTCTTGACAGACGATAGTTTGTGCTTTAAAAAGGCATAATAACTTTTACCTATGGCGAAAGCGAATGTGACTTAGGCCAATTCGCGCTGTAAATGTTCGTTCACAGTGGGTACATGTGTCAAAGACTGACGTAGAGGGTTCCTCGGGAACACCCTTAGATAGAGTAACAGGGAACATAGGACCCCAATTAGGGACAGGGTGGTTGTTAAAGAGGGGAACTAGTAACTAGTCCTCACATGAGAACACGGAGGCGTTGACTAGTGAGTTAGCACTACTGGAGTCACGCCTGCGTGGCATATTTCAGTAGAAGTGAAAAGTATATTCCAAAGAGGGTGGGAGCTAGTACACAACCTTGCTTAACTCCACTCTTGATTTCAAATTCTTCAGAAGTTGCACCATCAAACTTGATTATACCCTTCATGCCTGTGTGGAACGATTCCACAATGGACAGAGGAGTTGGTGGGCAGCCAATCTTTTTTAGAGCCTTGAACGGACCCTCACGACTGACCAAATCAAATGCCTTTGTGAGGTCGATGAAGGCAATAAACAGTGGTGATTCTGTTCACGGCATTTTTCTTGCATTTGTCGCAATGGGAATATCATATCAATGGTAGACCGGTTCTGTCGAAAGCCACACTGTGATTCGGGGTAGACTTGATCTCCTAGGACTTGAAGTCTGCGCAGAACAATTCTGGCAAATACTTTTCCAACAATACACAGAAGGGAGATACCCCTATAGTTGTTGCAGTCGCTCCGATCGCCCTTGTTCTTATACAGTGGTATGATGCTTGGATCTTTGAAATCCTGTGGGACTTGTCCTTCTCGCCAGCATAGCTCCATTAACTGGTGGATCTGTAGAGTGAGTGTGTCTTGCCCACTCCTGATAACCTCTATTGGAATCCCATCCTTACCTGCAGCCTTGCCAGATGCAAGTTCATTTATAGCACACTTAACTTCTGTTATGGTGGGAAGTGTGTCCAGGTGGTCAAGAGTTGGTAGAGCCTCTATGGCGTTGAGGGCATCATCCGCTAGTTTGGTCTCACTTGAGTAAAGCTCCAAATAGTGCTCTACCCATCTTTCCATCTGCTGTTTCTTAAAAGTTATGATTTCTCCTGTCAAGGTTTTCAATGGTGCACTTCTTTTGATCACTGGACAACAGGCGTTCTTTATTCCTTAATATATGCTTCTGATGTTTCCCTTATCACTTGCGATTTGAATGGACTCACATAACTTGATCCAATAATCATTTGCACACTGCCTGGCAGCCTTTTGCATTGGTCTTTCCTTGTTTCTTAAGAGAGCTATCTTCTTCTTATCAATCAAGGGCTGCAGAGTCTGGCTGTTTGCCGCAAACCAGTTCTGCCTCTTATGATCCACAGTGTCGTAAACAACTAAGGCAGTTTTATAAAGAGTTTCTTTAAGTTGACCCCACTTTTCATTTACTGTAAAATTTGCTGGTGTATCAGTGAAAGCGCCTTCAAGTTGCTGTTGAAACTAAAAGCACTTTTCAGGATCGTGAGTGTTAATAATATTAATTCTGGGGCAAAATTTGTGTTTAGCTGTGTAGATTCTCTTTGGTGTCAAATGATCCGTATCACAGTCAGCACTGTGGTAACTTCCAGTCAATGATATATGGTTCAGATGTTGTCTCCGTGTGATGATGAAGTCCAGCTGGAGCCAATAGTCGGATCTTGGATGTTTCCATGTGACCTTATGCAGCTCTTTTGTTGTAAAAATGGAGTTTGTAATACATATGTCATTTCTGGTGCAATGCTCCAGCAGCCTTTGCCCATTTTCATTCATGCGACCGATGTTGTATTTTCCAAGGCCACACGAGCATTGAAATCACCGAGCATATAAATGTAGTCAGATTTTGGAATTGCCTTGATCACGGAGTCTAACTCGTCATAGAACGAATCCTTCGCATCATCAGAGGAATCGAGTGTCGGTGCATATGCAGTAATAATGGTGGCAAAACCACAAGAGGTTGCCAAGCTCAGGGATAATAGTCTCTCATTTCCTCCTGCTGGAATTTCAATCATTCCCAGTAGCGAATTCTTCACTTCAAAGCCCACACCGATTTGCCTTTTTTCTGCCTGCCCTCTACCCTTCCAGAAAAAGGTGTAATTGTTTTCCCTGAGTGACCCTTCCTCAGCGAGACGAGTCTCCTGCAGGCCAGCAATATCAATGTTAAGACGGTTGAGTTCGGCATCAATCACAGCCGTTTTTCTCACATCGTCAATATTGGTCAAGTCAGTGGAAAATCATAGACACCTGGTTCTCACGTTCCAGGTTGCAAGCCGTAGCTTGAGGTTTCTATTTTACTTTTTATTAGTACCTTGTGCATTGTTTTTACAGCCTGCTATTCAGATTTTGTCCTAGCCCCAAGCACCCATTGAAGTAGGCAGGCTTAGGCGGATCAGCACCCAATTGCCCGGGAGCTGCCCAGCTTGAGGCGAGCGGTAGCTGATCAGTGACATCTGTAGGTGTCTCCAACCGTCAGAGACAACGCGTGGCGCCCCATGTCTACGTCAATTGACAGGGACTTATAACCCGTAACAGTTGCCTCTCGCTTTGATTCCGAGACCAATTAAGACCAGGGATAGAGTTATTGCCTCTCCATAGCACAAAGCCTGGGCTAAAATATAGAGATCATGTGTTGCCCATGCAGCATGATCCCTCTCTCGGCCTGCTTAGTTCACTCCAGAGGAAAGGTAACACCTCTACATCTGGAACAAGACAAGCTGCAGAAGCTGCCAGATCTGCAAAGCAATGCTCTAACTCTCCGCCTGTCGGAGCTTCAGTCCTAGACCAGCCACCAACCAAGGCTTAGGGCCTGGTCTGCCCTGCCATGACATTTTTTCTTTAGGTTGCATTTCCTCGCACCAGGGTAAGGCTTGTACCCTCCCAATTGCGCTCTTCCGCCCGAAGCCGTTGGCACAATGTGGGGTATCGGGTTTGGTAAGCGCCGCCCAACGTTCGGCGCTAACAGAAAGCAGGTAGTACCGTCTACTGTTATACGGTAGCTCAGTCATATCTGACTAAGACCTGACACCACCTGATTATATCATGAGAAGATAATATGATAGTTTAGCCGTAGCATATTACCTGATTATATCATGATAAGGGGGGCTGAGTGGTCTCGAGGTATGGTGTCCGCCTCGAGTGCTGGAGGTCCCGGGTTCAGGCCCCGGTGAGGACCGGGATTTATTTAAAAAATCCACCTGGACTTTCAGTAATAAAATTTCCCCTGGTCTCTGGGCAGTGAGATCGGACGCCCGTGTGTATTGTTGCGCACGTAAAAAAAATCCCTCGGCAGGTGGAAATCGAAAAAGAGTAGCCTAACGGCGCTGCTCGGGCAAAATTTCGAGTTAAAAATCTACCCAAAGTATTTTAGGATCCTCGCCGATGCAACGGAGTTCGTGCATTGAGCTGAGTTTCTTCACACTCAGGTTTGAGTTAGGAGGAAAACGGAGCACTTATGGGTTAAACCGTGTGCCGTGATGTTGATCCAACGACTAAAACAGAAACTAAAAAACTATATCATGATAAGATCATATGATAGTTTAGCCTTAGCATATTATCTGATTATATTACGAGAAGATAATATGATAGTTTAGCCTTAGCATATTACCAGATTTTATCATGACAAGATTTAACCTTAGCATTTTACCTGATTAGATCATGAGAAGATAATGGGATATTTTAGCCTTAGTATATTACCTGATTATATCGTGAGAAGATAATATGATGTTTTAGCCGTAGCATATTACCTGATTATATAATGAGAAGATCATATAATATTTTAGCTTAGCATATTGCCTGGCCAAATAATGAGAAAATAATATGATATTTTAGCCTTAAAATATTTTTTGTTTGTTGTTGGTGCATGTCCTATTTACAGGACATTACCGTCAACACCAGCATTTTTTAGCTGCTGTTGATTTCTTGGCAAGTTTTACTCTCAGTAGTTTGCCATTGCCATTTGAACGACCGACTCACATACCTTTCCGTAAGAAATCAACGTGACGCGATCCGCTGCCGAATCTCGCGCAGCTGTGTTTCGTACGTGGGTATGCGGGATTACGAACAGCGCCCTTAAAACTTTCGCCAGGGAGCGGGCCCTAACAATATTACCTGATTATATAATGAGAAGATAATATATAAAATATATTATCTGACTATATAATGAGATGAAAATATGATATTTTAGCCTGAGCATATTACCTGGCTGTATAATAAGATAATATAATATTTTAGCCTGAGCATATTACCTGACCGTATAATGCTTTCCGGCATGGCACATGATTGATTGATTGATTGATTGATAATGAGAAGATAATATGATATTTTAGCCTGAGTATATTACCGGGCCATATAATTTGAAGATAATATGATATTTTAGCCTGAGCATATTATCTGGCATATAATGAGAAAATAATATGATATTTTAGCCTGAGTATATTACCTGGCCATATAATGAGAAAATAATATGATATTTTAGCCTGAGCATATTACCGGGCCATATAGTTGAGTTGTGTTGAGTTGAGTCAAGAACCGATATCACTGAACTCAGGACATTCCCATACGTGCTCTGTCCCCTCGTTCAACAGCCAGCGAAGTGTCATACCACAATCTTAATACCTAAAGTATTTAAGGATCTTCGCCAGTGCTACGGTGTTCGTGCATTGAGCTGAGATTCTCCGGACTCAGGCTTGAGTTAGGAGTAGAACGGAGCACTTATGGGTTACACCCGTGTGCCGTCATGTTGATCCATCGACTAAACTAAACTAAACTAGAGGTAGGAGTAGATGAACTTGATGCTTGACGCTCTAATGTTGTGGCATGGATGCCATGAACATAATTGGTCCCTAACACCAAAGGCCGAGATATGGGGAGCGAAATGAACGCCTAATGCTGCTTTGCAAGGCACATGATAGGAGACACATGTCTCTGAATATTCCTGATTGCATATCGCTCAAGAATTTTAAACGTGTGCAACGTTCACACGAAACTTCTTAGTTCTTTACCCTTATCTGAAAAAATAGGTGTAAAAATCCCTACCACTAGACGAGAAAGCCGTAAAACACCCCCGGGTTCCTTATTTTCTAGCTAAATTCATACCCGACTCTGGAGTTCGACGGACAACGTACTTCTTATCCACTCCGCGCTCATTCTTTGCAACTGCATGGTTTAGCGCTAATATGCTAGCAAGGATTAACAATTGTTATGTAATCTGACGTGCAAACAACTCGCAAGGCATTTATTTGACTATTCACCGTTGCTTATTACACACGGTTATTGATCACCAGAGTGCATGGTTACCGGCCTTGCTTTTACATAACATTGATTTTACACGTGCAGAGTTAGCGTCCTTGGTTATACCCCCACCAGTCTTTAAAACAAATTAACAGATCGATGCGGCCTGTGCTGTTGTGGGAATTTCACAGCTCCTGTGTATATGTTTGTGTGTTTGTGTGTGTGTATGCTTTATTTACTCTCTCTCTCTCTCTCTCTCTCTCTCTCTCTCTCTCTCTCTCTCTCTCTCTCTCTCTCTCTCTCGTTACAGGGTTGTATGTTTTCGATTGTTGTACTTTTCTGAGTTTAAAGAGCTTTTTGTTGTTATAATTTTTTGCATTTGTCGCTACATTGTGTATGCCAGTTGTAATTTTCCTATTAATAGTGAAATTGCGAATGTCCCATTAGCAAATGTGAGGTTATTAATGTGGATTCAAGCGTGTGAGAATGTAAGCCTTCCTATATACCAGGTTATTGTATAATTAAGTGGAGAGACTAATTACTTTATTAGACTAGCTCCCTTTCCTTCCCCGGAAATTCCTAGAAATTTTGGAAAATCCACCGATACCCATTCCATAAAGATGGGGCTCTCCCAGTGTCAAGGTGTGAAGAAATACGACCCCTGTCACAGTTAAGGTTTGCTAGAATGTGTCACCCAACACCGACGTCACAGCACTTGAGACATGCTCACATGGCATCCGTCTCCTTGTGAAGATGTCGGAGATAATGAATACTCATCTTCTTCTTCGTCGATCCCCTCTTTTAAGGGGAATGCGTTACAACTAATTATGCACCAGAGAGGTCAGACTTCGGTATGCACTTGTCTCAGGTTTTCTCCCTCTACACAGACTTCGTTCAAGGTCACCGGCTCTATTTACCTGTTGGTTGTTTTTGTTTTTATTAACTTACAGACTACTCTTTGCGATTTCCAACTACTGTGGGATGTTTAACTTCCACTCGGGGCAACATGTTTTTCGTCCTTATTCGAGAAGATTAGGAATTCATTTTCACTCTACAAGAGATCAAGGGACGGGTGATATTATTAGATACTTAAACTGTTGTATAAATAAATTGGAGAATTTGGTGACAACTGGCAAGATTGAGGGGAAAAGAACGCGGGGATGGTAGAGAAGTAAAGACCTGGATGGCTTGGCCGCGTGGTATGGTCGAAATTTCTCTTTTCAAAAGCGGGAGAGTCCGCGGTGAAGTGATTACACCACCTGCGTCGCCGCTCGGAAGGTTGCTGGTTCGATCCCGGGCTACGTCATTCGATTCACGAGTGTGATTTTCTTGAAGATTCGTGGAACTTCGTCGCTGGAGCTACGGAGTTCGTGCTTTGTTCGACGTCTTAGACAGGTCGCCCAGAGGAAAGAGACCAAGTCATAAGAGATAAAAACCTGGTGCAATAAAGTCAATTCGTTTGCCTTTTAAACAGTTTTTGTATCGTGAACTGCATGTTCAGAAAAATGGCGGCCCGCAGATTGCTGAATTTACTGGGTTTGCCTTGTGCAGTAATGCGTGGCTGCTGATATTCTAGTGACTGCCGATTTCATCGACGATGATTTCTCATGTCGGACTTTTATGTTGGCAATCTGGCAGCGACATTATGCATAGTATGCCTATACGGGCTGTTGGTTTGTCGAGAACCTTGTCTGTTCCACTTTTTACATGGAGTATTGTGTGATGTTCACTGGCACAGGAACGGAGCATTATGGGGCAACCCTTTGTCGTGAAGTTGGGACCGCGACTAACTAAGTGACTAACACCCCCCCCCCCCCCCACATTTTTTAGGAACACGTGCACGTTAAGTTTCTGACAAAATAACCACGTCCTCATTACCGCGATAGGAATATTTTAGCCAACATTTCTATGTGGCAGCATGTCTATGTGCCAAAATTTCTAGGTGCCATCATTTCTGTGTGCAAGCATTCAAGCTTATCACGGGTACCTGCAAACATATGTACCAACAAGAGTTGCAAGCTGAGCTGCTCACAATAAACTGTGTTCAGCTAGAACAGGGTAACAGCGTAGAGATGTCTTGCTATAGAGTATAGTGTGTGTTAAAACTATTGAGCGTGTGTGCTATATGGCGTAAACTGGCACCGTAAAGTGGCAGTCTTGCTATAGAATGAGTTACGTACAGGCGTGCTATACAGTGTAAGAGATCATTTATGCAGAACGAGTTTACAATAGTGCAAGTGTTTGCTACATGGAGTAAAGGGCAATCATAAAGTGACAATCTTACTATAGAATTAGTAAGAGCATTGAAGCAGGTTTTCTGTATAGAGTATGCGATCATCTTAAAATGATATTCTTTCTATAGAAAAAAAGTAAGGTGCATATCCTGTACATAATGTCGAAGTTAACCCCAGCATATTTGCCTGTGTATAATTTCTTGGCATGATTACGTTCAGTAATTTGCCATTGTTGTCTGAACCATTGACACTCATACTATTGTATAATAACCAACGCAAGGTAATCTGCTTCCAAATCGTCCGCAGCTGTATTTCGAACGCGGTATGTGAGAATTGCGAATTGTATTCATAACTCCTACGCCACAGCGCAGGCTGAGTATCTCATCTCATCTCATCTCCTCTCCTCTCATCTCATCTCATCATGTTCCTCTTGTACCTTGCGGTGTCGAGGTGAAGTATAAACATCGTGAGAGTGCCCGCTTATGGGCTTCATGTATCGATATTCCCATTGACTCTTTATTCCCTCCGTCCAACGTTTACGTGGCCTCTTCCTCTGTTTCCATCTGTACATCATTGCTTGTTGTGGCATGCTGTTGACTGGTAACCTACTTGCATGGCCAAATCATTTGACTTGCTGTTTTCTAATAAAATCTAGTGCTGCTTTAACCCCTGTTTAGTCCCGATCTCTTCATTTCTGATCTTATCTCTTCTTGATACGTTGAGTATTCTTCTCAGGAATCTCATTTCTGTTCTGCAGGCTGAATAATCATTTTAAAATATTGACATCTGGTTTTCTATATTGAGTAGACGGACACTGTAAAATTACAGTGTTACGAACCGTACCTTGGTGAAGGCTTCACAAACAGGTGAATTTATTCATTTTCTAACACGATGATGAATGATGACATACGGTCTTCCCGTCTCGCCCAGTCCTGAGCTCAGCATGATTGCTTCGTTAATTTATTCCCGATATTGACAATAGGCAGTCCAGTGATCCATTTTGAATAAAGCAAAATAGGAATCAATGACGAATAAAGCACACATTAATCACAGCTTTTACATCTTATACTTCTGTAGGGAGGGGGCAGGGGGATTTCTCCTGGCCGCACCACACACACACACACACACACACACACACACACACACACACACACACACACACACACACACTTATATACACAAATACGCAAACACACACACTTATATAGAGAGAGAGGGAGAGAGGGACAGCGAGGGAGAGAGAAGGAGAGAGGGAGAGAGACAGGGAGAGAGAGGGAGACAGAAGGAGAGAGAGGGAGAGAGAGAGAGGGAGAGAGAGGGAGAGAGAGAGAGAGAGAGAGAGAGAGAGAGAGAGAGAGAGGGAGATAGAGAGAGAGTCAAGAGATAGGTGTCAACTTGGGAGAAAGGTTTATCACGCTCATACTGAAACTTCCTTACGGTGACAGCGGGACAGTGGGTTCACCCCACAGACCCGTCAGATGGACATTAACGTCGACTTCTCGTTCAAACAATGGCAAAGTAAAAAATAACAAACAGTGCATGTTCTTTATAATCCACTCCAACATTTTGGACTGTTTTTGATAATTTTCAGAAAAATTTAACGGTCAGTAGCTTGCCATTACTTTCCAAACGATCAATGCTCACGCCACTGTTAAAAATCATCGCAAATGGTCTGCTTCAAAATAACCTGCTGCTGATCTTGAACCCGGTATGGGGAAGGGGGGGGGGGAGGGGTGTTTGTGAAACGAGTTTGCTTCGTCTAGCCACTGACGCCGATAAACAGGAAAGTAAAAATCCCCACCCCCTAAAAAAAATACCCTCCCCTTTCCACCTCCCCCCCCAAAGACAATGAAATAAAACACTCTGGGGTTGTTCGCGATGTACTGCAAATAACATGTACACATACATTTATTTATACATAAATACCTCCAAAAGAAGCACGACATTAAAGCTCCCTATCACTTACCTTATTACTTATCACATACTAGCCACAACAGGCTAAGGAGTTCGCTAACTCCCGGCCGACCTTCCACCGCTCCGCTTCACCATTTTGGATGAGCTTACTAATCAAATGCTAAACTCTCGCCTGCTAGCCCACTGGTCATGGGTTCAAATCCGCATCTGTGTGGACTTTTTCAAATTAACACTGGCTCCCAGTTTGACCTAGCCTAAAGTTAGTAACATGAAATGTCTTTGGAAGTAAAGACACTCGGTGTGAGACTGACCACCGAGTGCTGATTGGTCTATACAATTATGTCTGCTACTTCATTTGTAATTCACCACGTAGTTATTTTTAGCACTGACCTAGATCTGGTGGGATCGTAGATTTTCAGAATAGGGATAACGGGATTGTTTGCAGCAGGATGTACCCCAAACTGCATGCCATTGTCTTTGCACACTGCCCCCTAGATACATCAAAGATGAGCGCAGATATATGGGAGATACACAAGACAAGAAGAGTAGCACAAGATGTGGATAAATATTCCGACAACAGTGATGGCCCTCCAGGCCCAGAAACAATTATTGCATCCTTTTGTCGGTCAAGCAGTCCACCACACACTCAACCGGAAGTGATTGACAACACATTGAATTTATATGATTCCTTATTGCACATAATTTTTCACTTCTCACAAATGACGGCACCCCATACACTATTTGCACAGTGTATCAACACACCCCTACACCTACTATGAAATCTCCCTGATGTCACGGGATATCCAGGGAACTCCCTGGATTCCTTTATTTGCAGTGAATTAAAAATGAAGTATCCAATGTCTATCACCATATGCGTCTTAAGGCATGTAAAAATGGTTTTTCAATTGTCTTCTTCACTAAACGAAGTCGCTCCTGCTGCTAGGAGCTTTCCAAATCGTCACATAATAAAATCGTCATCAGTGTTCACTAATAGTGCGTGTATGTGCCGATGTTCAGGTGGCGCCCAACAGAGGTACCTTCTATGGAAATACCCCATTAACATTTATGCACATGAATGTCTTAAGTCCAGGATTAAGATCGACATATCATCTAAAAACGATTTCAGTCTGCGTGCAGACATCAGTGGCAACGGGCGAATAGTCTACCCTCGGTGCAATAGAGTCGTATAAATATCTGTTTACATTAAAAAAATTAGTTGCATATCCTTTACAGGACATCGCAGTCAACCCCAACATTTCTTTGGATGTTTGCGATTAATTGGCAAGTTTAGGTCAGTAATTTGCTATTGCTTTCTGAACCGACACTCAATCCATTTTATGAAAACAAATGCAAGGTGGTCTGATGCCAAATATCCCGCAGCTGCGTTTCGAACACGGTATGCGGAACTAGGAATTGCGTCCGTATGCCCTTCTCTACATTGCCTGTTTGTATACACGGGAGATTATTTCTACATTTCCTACTGACGAAAGGACGTGATTCCTTGCTGCATTCTTGATAATCATAGCTTTCATAGATTCAGCCAGACACACATACACATATAGATGCAAATATACACACTTTAAAACGTAAATTCACATAAACATACAAATATAGATGAAGATAGACAAGCATTAGAATACACATACAGACAAACATACCACAATAATATATGCGGAGACATATACTAGTACATATACAGACACAGAAACATATTCCGAAAAACAGACTGATAGTTAGAGAGGTAAACAGACATAAGGATAGTCACATACAGGTGAAAGTTTCGGCCTAAGTCTAATAGAGAGAGAGAGAGAGAGAGAGAGAGAGAGAGAGAGAGAGAGAGAGAGAGAGAGAGAGAGAGAGAGAGAGAGAGAGAGAGAGAGAGACGGACAGACAGACAGACAGACAGACAGACAGACAGACAGATAGACAGACAGAACGAACGAACGAACAAACTTTATTTTAAAAGGGTAACAAATTGGGCACGCAGGCCCGTCTTACATTCGGCCCTTTCGATTACTCATCTTTCATTCATTAAATGTGCATGTTACATTTACATAGGGGAAAAAACATTGTCAAATGGATTTTGTAAGCATAAACAATGCATATTAGGCAGACAGACAGACAGACAGGCAGACAGACAGACAGACAGATAGATAGACAGACAGATAGATAGATAGATAGATAGATAGATAGATAGATAGTTAGATAGATAGATAGATAGATAGATAGATAGATAGATAGATAGATAGATAGATAGATAGATAGATAGATAACAGACAGCAAATAGACAAACAAACAGGCAGACAGATAATCGTTGCTGGTTACATCTCGTACTGGAAACACCGGACCAAATCGATATTGCCCATCTCACAGACCTGGTATGAAGTCTACACCATTAACACCAGTGGCAGGCTTCGATTCCACCCAGTGTCAACACCATTACGACACATTCAGTAACTATGCCAATATACGCTTGCAGATGTAAATGGAGGACGGGGGATGCACTACACGCTTGTTACAGGAAACAACTACCATATTGATTGGCATCTATACAATTCAAAGTAAGAAGAGATGGATGATGAACCAAAAGGAGCAGGTGCAGTATGAGTAGGAGAAATGGTAGGAGATGTAAGACGAGTAAGTGGGGAGCGAGGATGAAGAAGAATGGAAAAGAGAAGGGAGAGGAAAAGAGGAAGGTGTAGAAGAAACTGATGAAAAATAACTCGTCAGGAGCAGGACAAGGTGAGGGACAGTGAGTGAAAGGAGGAGGAGGAGAACAAGAAGGGAAAACAAATAGGAGACGCAGAATGAGGTGATGTATCAGAGGTAGAAAGAGAATCATATCAGCGGCAGACCGCATTGCATTGGTTGTTTAGGAAATGGTATGGGTGCCGGTCGTTCAGAAAGCAATGGCAAACAACTGAACGTAAACTTGCGAAGAGATCACAAAATCAAAAAATGCTGGTGTTGACTGCAACGTCCTGTGAAGGGTATGCAACTAACTTTATACAGTATATAGTAACTTATTGTTGTTTTTCTTCTTTATAATTTATTCTGAGCGTTCTTTTTCTCTATGGGGGAATGTTTTCTATCAGCTCAGGAAGGCGCTGTTGTCTCCAAGCTGTTATTAATGGGATTAACAGTTGATATGCTGAGTATTCTATCTGTTCTAATGTTTCATGTTTGCAGATTCAACAAAGTTGATTTGCTATAGTCTTCCCCTTTCAAACCATTAACACTCTGGTACTTGAGGTAGTTTGTCGGTATTTAAAATGTTTCTGCTTGTGGCTGGGCTCTGCTATCCCTTCTGTCTTGTGTAGACATAACATCTTTTCGAATGTATTAATAGGTATTGTTTTCAGGTCCCCTGTTGTGATCCACATTCCTTGGATTTGGACTGATTATTTTGTTAAAGTGTTATGTAGCTACTGCTGCTCAAGCTGCGATACAACCCGTATTCAAGGACTGGCCTCCCTCGTCCAATGTACAGCTTCTTGAGAACTTGTTCATATGCTCCCCATGTTGTACCAGCAAGATTGTTCATGATCACCATTCGTTGCCTTGCTCTTGTTAGATTTGTCTCAACCTGCGTTTTCATGGCCGGCTTCCTGGCCTTGAGGTTAGCGACTTTTCTCCGTAATCTCGTATACTCTCGTAAGTAATGTGTCGACGGTGAGAATCAGCAGTGGTTTTAATCGCGTCTGTAACTTACGGGGTATGTGAGCCGGCCGCTCAGAAAGCAATGGCAAACTACTGAGCGTAATCTTGCCAAGAAATCAACAATTAGCTGAAAGATGCTGATGTTGACAACGATGTCCTGTAAAGGATATGCAAACATTTTTTTTGTGTGTTTTCATGTTAGGCGACGATCAATGGTGACACCTAGGTATGTTGGGCTTTCTTCCCAACGCACTATTTTTCTTTTCAGCAATAGCTTAGTTTACTGTAATTTATTTGAAAGGGAGAAAACCGTGCATGTTGTTTATCTTCACTGATCTTCACTAGCCATATTTTTGACCGTACCTTTAACATTATTATAGATTTCTGCGTCCTATTGTTAGCTGTATTAATATACACTTAGAAGTTTAGTTTAGTTTAGTTTAGTCGATGGATCAACATCACGGCACACGGGTGTAA
>OY992885.1:30798211-30875711 GCA_963921405.1 Cepaea hortensis
AAAAACTATCCCGCACTCAAAAATCAGTCTAACGCAAACTACGCTAAAGTTCAAAGCGAGTTAAAGTTATTTGCATATCCTTTACAGAACGTCACAGTCAACCCCAGTATTTGTTGGCTGTTTGTGATTTCGTGGCAAGTTTACGTTCAGTAGTTTACCATTGCATTTTGAACAACCGGCACTCATACCATTATATAAAAACCAACGTTAGGCGGTCTGCTGCTACATCGCCCGCAGCTGTTTCGAACGCGGTATGCGTGATTACGATTTGCGTTCGTAACCCCTTCGCCACAGAGCGGGTATATTTTTTTGCCAAGAAACCACAAACAGCCAATAATGCTGGGGTCGACTGCGACATCCTGTAAAAAATATGCAACTAACTTTATTTCTTTTGACTACGGCAATTTTCCTCATCATAATAATTGAGTGCCTTGCCGGCTGGCGTGGGCGATCATGCTCCTCCACAAATTACGATCCCCAACGGCATGAATCAGTTCGTGTGCTGTCTCCTCTGTGACAGAAGATCCGTCCAGAATTTTCTCACGCTCTATACCTCTATCTCTCTGTCCATAAATCTTTCCGGTTGTCACAACTTGCTCCATATTTTGTCTTCTCATAATATGATCAAAGAATGATGTCTGCTTCTTTCTGATGTTTGTTATAAGATGTCTGTGCTACTTAGCTTCCATCAAAAATGTCCAGATTGTTCATTGTGGCTGTCCAATTAATTTTCAGCATTCTTTTATAAAAACCATATTTCCAAGACTCCCAGGGATGTTTTCGCCTGTTTACTGATTGTCCAGGATTCGCAGCCATATGTTCAAATTGGTTCTGTGTAACATGTAAGAACTCTATTTCTAACATTCAAGGACAAGGACTTATTGCACACAATGTTCTTCATTTGATAGAATGTAGGTCTTGCTTGGCCTATTCTGTTCTAGTTAGTTAGCGCGGTTCCAACTTCACGGCAACGGGTTGTCCCCTTTTTGCTCCGTTCCTGTGCCAGTGAATATCACACAAAATGCTCCTCACTGCCGAATGTGAAATGTCGAACAGACAAGAGTCTCGGATATCTGAATATTCAGATATCTGAATCTCTGCACTATAACGCCGGGCTATGTGGCGAAGGGATACGGACGCGATTCGTAATCACGTATACCCGGGTTCAAAACACAGCCGTGCTGATGTTTTCGAATAAGGTATAGGTGCCGGTCGTTCATAAAGCAATGGCAAACTGCTGAACGTTAAACTTGCCCAGGAATCACGAACAGTCAAAAGGCTGGGGTTGACTGCTATGTACTGTGGAGGGCATGCAACTAAATTAAAAAAAAAAAAAAAAAAAATAACAACGTCATTTACTTTAATTGCACATTGTCCTACTGTGATCTTTTATTTAAAAAAAAACACACACACGCACACACTTGTAATATCTATGTCTTTGTCTTCATTGTTACCTAAATATACGCATGATTCCACCTCTTTAAGTGAGTGTATACCAAGGGAATGGAATGATCGTTTGCTTGATTAATTATAATTATTTTTATCTTTCCTCTATAGTAGCTGTTAGCATTGATTGAGATAATTTCCCAACACGTATTTCTAAATTAAGTTCTTTATTAATTTCTGAGTGGGATAATCCGATTATTATGATAAATCCCTATCAACACAATTTTCGTAAAAAATATACTTTGAAATAACCGACTGCTAATCTTTAAAATTACGCCGCTACAGAGAAAGAGAGAGAGAGAGAGAGAGAGAGAGAGAGAGAGAGAGAGAGAGAGAGAGAGAGAGAGAGAGAGAGAGAGAGAGAGGGAGGGAGAATGAGAGAGCATAAGCCCACACTAAAGTCATGCATGCAAATACAATTTAATAATAAAGCTAGCTACACAATTTAATAATAAAGCTAGCATTACAATTTAACAATAAAGCTAGCTGATCGAATTGACAGTTGAGGCTATGCTCATAGAGAACTCACGATGACTACTGTGCATAATGTGTCTTGTAGATTATTTGACACCATATAACGCTTAGTCTAGTCACAGCGTTTCCAGATAGGAGTTCAGAGCTGAAAGTTTGTTGGCGCCGAGCTGAGGCTGCTAGCTGTTAGCACTGAGGGTGTTCTTTGGGAATTATTTCCACTACGATAAACTCCAGGCCCTGATATAAAACTGAATTAACAAAATGCTTGTGGAATTTAACACGGAAAGCAATACATGTCTAAATCTAACAAATCTAGTTCTGTACATTTGATCTAAAATAGACAAGGAATTCAACTAAAATTGGAAGTGGAATAGGTCAGCATTACTAGGAACACAATGATACGTGTTAGAATGGCGTTCAGGCTATAAAGATTTCGTCGGTGCATAGAAAAAGACATCTATATCAGATAAGCGCTGCCGATATTTGTGTGCTGGTCGATGGTTCACGAAGAATATGACATCATAGCGCTCAAGACAAACTTACTGATTATCCGTTACCTTGAGCAAATGTTGCAATGTGTTGATGCTGATAGTTCCAATAATCAACAAATATTGCAATGTGTTGATGCTGATCGTTCCCATAATCAACAAATATTGCAATGTGTTGATGCTGATCGTTCCAATAATCAACAAATATTCCAATGTGTTGATGCTTATCGTTCTAATAATCAACACATGGGCCTCATCTCTAAGCAAATATTGCAATTTGTAGATGCTGATCGTTCCAATAATCAACAATTCGGACTCATCCCATCACACAGGACGCAGAGATGTTTCCAAGGCACCAGGGCCAGGATCTATACTGGCCAAGACCTGCTGACACGTCCTAGCCGTGCGTCCTGGGCAACAGGTCCCTTCGGGGACCTGGCTAACATCGGTAGGATCGACGTTTCCCCCGAAGCCGGAGAGTATCTGCCCCCATGGCGAGGAACCACCAGTCTGCACACCAATAAGCCAGACATGAGACAACGGATACTCACGCAAACCTCAGTCCGGTATGACATCACATTGATGTTGGACAACAGGATGTCTTCATCTGACATACAGGACTTCACTCTGGAGTTCACAGCCAGCGAACACAAGCAAGCAAGCAAGCATCCCATCACAAGTCTTTCCTTGACGAAACTATGTTTACTTCTTCTTCATCTTCTTGTTCTTACACCTTCAGTTGTCAACCTGAATATAATTAAAGATAGCCGCAGTCATCTTGAGCTTTATGACATCTCCATAGTTTATCCACAAATGGAGGTCAAAATAATGTTCTCAATTCTGCGTACGTGGGACACCCCTGCGGCAAGTGTTTAGCAGTCACTTTACCAATTCCACAGTTAAATTTATCAGTATCTCATTGTGACATGTCTGTCGTTAACAAGTATCTAAGAATATATAACAAACATGTGGCCCCCCAGTAATCAAACATGAAAAATCTCCAACTGAGACTTTCCAACGATAATGATCAGCACAGCAGCCATGGAACAATCCCAAACTTGTAATTACCTACTCTCTGGGATTTGATTCCAATGGATCCTTTCACACGGCAGTGTGAGCTTGAAACAACTCTGCATATAGCGGATACCAAATGGCTACTCGCATAAATATACTAGTCCAGTCGGTTCCTCGAGCGAACCGCCGCCTTTCTCCTTCAGACGCTTTGGCTGGACTATGTACGCTACAACAAAACGTCAGTAGTTAACTATACTTCACGCACGGACAATGTGGGTGCGATATAATGCAGCTACAAACCAAGACTTTGCAAACACTCCCATCTTTAGTTTATTGAACATGTCGTGTTTCAGCCTGGTATGTCTTGTGAGGACACATAAGCAGCCAAACATATTTTGGTTCATTTGTGATTGTGTCTTCATCTAGCAGTTGTTCAGTTCGTATTGGTGAAGGATGAAACGATTGTTTGTGTTAATGTGATGATACGATCTGGAGTGTTAATATGATGATACGATCTGGAGTGTTAATGCGATGATACGATCTGGAATGTTAATGCGAGGATACGATCTGGAGTGTTAATGCGATGATACGATCTGGAGTGTTAATGCGATGATACGATCTGGAGTGTTAATGCGATGATACGATCTGGAATGTTAATGCGAGGATACGATCTGGAGTGTTAATGCGAGGACACGTGTTATTGCGATGATACGATCTGGAGTGTTAATGCGATGATACGATCTGGAGTGTAAATGTGATGATATTCCTCCGAAGCCGGAGAGTATCTGCCTGCATGGCGAGGAACCACCAGTCTGCACTCCAATAAGTCAGACATGGGACAACGGATACTCACGCAAACCTCAGCTCCTGTATGACATCACATTGATGTTGGACAACAGGATGTATTCATCCGACATACAGGACTTCACACTAGAGTTCACAGCCAGCGAACAAAAGCAAGCAAGAAAGCAAGCAATGCGATGATACGATCTGGAGTGTTCATGCGATGATACGATCTGGAGTGTTAATGCGATGATACGATCTGGAATGTTAATGCGATGATACGATCTGGAATGTTAATGCGATGATACGATCTGGAATGTTAATGCGATGATACGATCTGGAGTGTTAATGCGATGATACGATCTGAAGTGTTAATACGATGATACGATCTGGAAAGTTAATGCGATGACAGGATCTGGAATGTTAATGCGATGATACGATCTGGAGTGTTAATGCGATGATACGATCTGGAGTGTTAATGTGATGATACGATCTGGAGTGATAATGCGATGATACGATCTGGAATGTTACTGTGATGATACGATCTGGAATAATAATGCGATGATACGATCTGGAGTGTTAATGGGATGATACGATCTGGAATGCTAATGCGATGATACGATCTGGAATGTTAATGCGATGATACGATCTGGAGTGTTAATGCGATGATACGATCTGGAGTGGTAATGCGAGGATACGATCTGGAGTGTTAATGCGAGTATACGATCTGGAGTGTTAATGCGATGATACGATCTGGAGTGTTCATGCAATGATACCATCTGGAATGGTAATGCGATGATACGATCTGGAGTGTTCATGCGATGATACGATCTGGAATGTTAATGCGATGATACGATCTGGAGTGTTAATGCGATGATACGATCTGGAATATTAATGCGATGATACGATCTGGATGTTCATGCGATGATACGATCTGGAATGTTAATGCGATGATACGATCTGGAATGTTAATGCGATGATACGATCTGGATTGTTAATGCGATGATACGATCTGGAGTGTTAATGCGTTGATACGATCTGGAATGTTAACGCAATGATACGATCTGGAATGGTAATGCGATGATACGATCTGGAATGTTAATGCGATGATACGATCTGGAATATTAATGCGATGATACGATCTGGATGTTCATGCGATGATACGATCTGGAATGTTAATGCGATGATACGATCTGGAATGTTAATGCGATGATACGATCTGGATTGTTAATGCGATGATACGATCTGGAGTGTTAATGCGTTGATACGATCTGGAATGTTAACGCAATGATACGATCTGGAATGGTAATGCGATGATACGATCTGGAATGTTAATGCGATGATACGATCTGGAATATTAATGCGATGATACGATCTGGATGTTCATGCGATGATACGATCTGGAATGTTAATGCGATGATACGATCTGGAATATTAATGCGATGATACGATCTGGATGTTCATGCGATGATACGATCTGGAATGTTAATGCGATGATACGATCTGGAGTGTTAATGCGATGATACGATCTGGAATGTTAATGCGATGATACGATCTGGAGTGTTAATGCGATGATACGATCTGGAATGTTAATGCGATGATACGATCTGGAATGTTAATGCGATGATACGATCTGGAGTGTTAATGCGTTGATACGATCTGGAATGTTAATGCGATGATACGATCTGGAGTGTTAATGCGATGATACGATCTGGAATGTTAATGCGATGATACGATCTGGAATGTTAATGCGATGATACGATCTGGAGTGTTAATGCGTTGATACGATCTGCAATGTTAACGCGATGATACGATCTGGAATGCTAATGTGATGATACGATCTGGAATGCTAATGCGATGATACGATCTGGAGTGGTAATGCGAGGATACGATCTGGAGTGTTAATGCGAGTATACGATCTGGAGTGTTAATGCGATGATACGATCTGGAGTGTTCATGCAATGATACCATCTGGAATGGTAATGCGATGATACGATCTGGAGTGTTCATGCGATGATACGATCTGGAATGTTAATGCGATGATACGATCTGGAGTGTTAATGCGATGATACGATCTGGAATGTTAATGCGATGATACGATCTGGAATGTTAATGCGATGATACGATCTGGAGTGTTAATGCGTTGATACGATCTGCAATGTTAACGCGATGATACGATCTGGAATGCTAATGTGATGATACGATCTGGAATGCTAATGCGATGATACGATCTGGAGTGGTAATGCGAGGATACGATCTGGAGTGTTAATGCGAGTATACGATCTGGAGTGTTAATGCGATGATACGATCTGGAGTGTTCATGCAATGATACCATCTGGAATGGTAATGCGATGATACGATCTGGAGTGTTCATGCGATGATACGATCTGGAATGTTAATGCGATGATACGATCTGGAGTGTTAATGCGATGATACGATCTGGAATATTAATGCGATGATACGATCTGGATGTTCATGCGATGATACGATCTGGAATGTTAATGCGATGATACGATCTGGAATGTTAATGCGATGATACGATCTGGATTGTTAATGCGATGATACGATCTGGAGTGTTAATGCGTTGATACGATCTGGAATGTTAACGCAATGATACGATCTGGAATGGTAATGCGATGATACGATCTGGAATGTTAATGCGATGATACGATCTGGAATATTAATGCGATGATACGATCTGGATGTTCATGCGATGATACGATCTGGAATGTTAATGCGATGATACGATCTGGAATGTTAATGCGATGATACGATCTGGAGTGTTAATGCGATGATACGATCTGAAGTGTTAATACGATGATACGATCTGGAAAGTTAATGCGATGATACGATCTGGAGTGTTAATGCGATGATACGATCTGGAATGTTAATGCGAGGATACGATCTGGAGTGTTAATGCGAGGACACGTGTTATTGCGATGATACGATCTGGAGTGTTAATGCGATGATACGATCTGGAGTGTAAATGTGATGATATTCCTCCGAAGCCGGAGAGTATCTGCCTGCATGGCGAGGAACCACCAGTCTGCACTCCAATAAGTCAGACATGGGACAACGGATACTCACGCAAACCTCAGCTCCTGTATGACATCACATTGATGTTGGACAACAGGATGTATTCATCCGACATACAGGACTTCACACTAGAGTTCACAGCCAGCGAACAAAAGCAAGCAAGAAAGCAAGCAATGCGATGATACGATCTGGAGTGTTCATGCGATGATACGATCTGGAGTGTTAATGCGATGATACGATCTGGAATGTTAATGCGATGATACGATCTGGAATGTTAATGCGATGATACGATCTGGAATGTTAATGCGATGATACGATCTGGAGTGTTAATGCGATGATACGATCTGAAGTGTTAATACGATGATACGATCTGGAAAGTTAATGCGATGACAGGATCTGGAATGTTAATGCGATGATACGATCTGGAGTGTTAATGCGATGATACGATCTGGAGTGTTAATGTGATGATACGATCTGGAGTGATAATGCGATGATACGATCTGGAATGTTACTGTGATGATACGATCTGGAATAATAATGCGATGATACGATCTGGAGTGTTAATGGGATGATACGATCTGGAATGCTAATGCGATGATACGATCTGGAATGTTAATGCGATGATACGATCTGGAGTGTTAATGCGATGATACGATCTGGAGTGGTAATGCGAGGATACGATCTGGAGTGTTAATGCGAGTATACGATCTGGAGTGTTAATGCGATGATACGATCTGGAGTGTTCATGCAATGATACCATCTGGAATGGTAATGCGATGATACGATCTGGAGTGTTCATGCGATGATACGATCTGGAATGTTAATGCGATGATACGATCTGGAGTGTTAATGCGATGATACGATCTGGAATATTAATGCGATGATACGATCTGGATGTTCATGCGATGATACGATCTGGAATGTTAATGCGATGATACGATCTGGAATGTTAATGCGATGATACGATCTGGATTGTTAATGCGATGATACGATCTGGAGTGTTAATGCGTTGATACGATCTGGAATGTTAACGCAATGATACGATCTGGAATGGTAATGCGATGATACGATCTGGAATGTTAATGCGATGATACGATCTGGAATATTAATGCGATGATACGATCTGGATGTTCATGCGATGATACGATCTGGAATGTTAATGCGATGATACGATCTGGAATGTTAATGCGATGATACGATCTGGAGTGTTAATGCGATGATACGATCTGGAATATTAATGCGATGATACGATCTGGATGTTCATGCGATGATACGATCTGGAATGTTAATGCGATGATACGATCTGGAATGTTAATGCGATGATACGATCTGGATTGTTAATGCGATGATACGATCTGGAGTGTTAATGCGTTGATACGATCTGGAATGTTAACGCAATGATACGATCTGGAATGGTAATGCGATGATACGATCTGGAATGTTAATGCGATGATACGATCTGGAATATTAATGCGATGATACGATCTGGATGTTCATGCGATGATACGATCTGGAATGTTAATGCGATGATACGATCTGGAATATTAATGCGATGATACGATCTGGATGTTCATGCGATGATACGATCTGGAATGTTAATGCGATGATACGATCTGGAGTGTTAATGCGATGATACGATCTGGAATGTTAATGCGATGATACGATCTGGAATGTTAATGCGATGATACGATCTGGAGTGTTAATGCGTTGATACGATCTGGAATGTTAATGCGATGATACGATCTGGAGTGTTAATGCGATGATACGTTCTGGAATGTTAATGCGATGATACGATCTGGAATGTTAATGCGATGATACGATCTGGAGTGTTAATGCGTTGATACGATCTGCAATGTTAACGCGATGATACGATCTGGAATGCTAATGTGATGATACGATCTGGAATGCTAATGCGATGATACGATCTGGAGTGGTAATGCGAGGATACGATCTGGAGTGTTAATGCGAGTATACGATCTGGAGTGTTAATGCGATGATACGATCTGGAGTGTTCATGCAATGATACCATCTGGAATGGTAATGCGATGATACGATCTGGAGTGTTCATGCGATGATACGATCTGGAATGTTAATGCGATGATACGATCTGGAGTGTTAATGCGATGATACGATCTGGAATATTAATGCGATGATACGATCTGGATGTTCATGCGATGATACGATCTGGAATGTTAATGCGATGATACGATCTGGAATGTTAATGCGATGATACGATCTGGATTGTTAATGCGATGATACGATCTGGAGTGTTAATGCGTTGATACGATCTGGAATGTTAACGCAATGATACGATCTGGAATGGTAATGCGATGATACGATCTGGAATGTTAATGCGATGATACGATCTGGAATATTAATGCGATGATACGATCTGGATGTTCATGCGATGATACGATCTGGAATGTTAATGCGATGATACGATCTGGAATGTTAATGCGATGATACGATCTGGAGTGTTAATGCGATGATACGATCTGGAATATTAATGCGATGATACGATCTGGATGTTCATGCGATGATACGATCTGGAATGTTAATGCGATGATACGATCTGGAATGTTAATGCGATGATACGATCTGGATTGTTAATGCGATGATACGATCTGGAGTGTTAATGCGTTGATACGATCTGGAATGTTAACGCAATGATACGATCTGGAATGGTAATGCGATGATACGATCTGGAATGTTAATGCGATGATACGATCTGGAATATTAATGCGATGATACGATCTGGATGTTCATGCGATGATACGATCTGGAATGTTAATGCGATGATACGATCTGGAATATTAATGCGATGATACGATCTGGATGTTCATGCGATGATACGATCTGGAATGTTAATGCGATGATACGATCTGGAGTGTTAATGCGATGATACGATCTGGAATGTTAATGCGATGATACGATCTGGAGTGTTAATGCGTTGATACGATCTGGAATGTTAATGCGATGATACGATCTGGAGTGTTAATGCGATGATACGATCTGGAATGTTAATGCGATGATACGATCTGGAATGTTAATGCGATGATACGATCTGGAGTGTTAATGCGTTGATACGATCTGCAATGTTAACGCGATGATACGATCTGGAATGCTAATGTGATGATACGATCTGGAATGTTAATGCGATGATACGATCTGGAGTGTTAATGCGATGATACGATCTGGAGTGTTAATGCGAGGACACGTGTTAATGCGATGATACGATCTGGAGTGTTGATGCGATGATACAATCTGGAGTGGTAATGCGATGATATGATCTGGAGTGTAAATGCGATGATACGATCTGGAGTGTTAATGTGATGATACGATCTGGAGTGTACAAGCGATGAGACAATCTGGAGTGTTAATGCGATGATACGATCTGGAATGTTAATGTAAAGATACGATCTGGAATGGTAATTCGATGATACGATCTGGAGTGTTAATGTGATGATACGATCTGGAGTGTTAATGCGACGATACGATCTGGAGTGTTAATGCGAGGCTACGATCTGGAGTGTTAATGCGAGGACACGATCTGGAGTGTTAATGCGATGATACGATCTGGAGTGTTAATGCGATGATACGATCTGGAGTGTTAATGCGATGATACGATGTGGAGTGTTAATTTGATGATAAACTCTAGAGTGTTAATTTGATGATATAATGCATTGTGCAACATAATATATCTTGGTTCTTCAACACTCCTATCTCGTCCGGAAGTCGCTGTGACATACTATTTACTACTCATGGCTGCCAAGACTTTTGTCCAGAGTGAAAATCCTTCCAGAGGCAGGATTATGTTTTTCGACTATTCGACTATGGAGATCAGCGTGGCTTAGAGGTATAACGCGCCTTAACTTTCTTTTCTGACTATGACATAGTGATTTCGTTCCCAAAGCTGAGAAGTTTGGCTTAAATGTTGATGTCTCGTTCAGAAAGCAGTGGCAATGAAATGAA
The DNA here is from genome assembly GCA_963921405.1 of Cepaea hortensis. NCBI lineage: Eukaryota > Metazoa > Mollusca > Gastropoda > Stylommatophora > Helicidae > Cepaea > Cepaea hortensis. Next base: position 30,809,425 of record OY992885.1, read on the forward strand.
CTAAAATTGCCCAGTAAAACGGTGTACTTCAATCTTCTTATGATATATTCAACAGTCCAGAACTCTTGGACACAGCTTGCTTAGCCGCTGGCTGGTAATGAAGCCAAACCTAATTACACAGTCTCAAACCATAGCCTGCGGACGAAGGTTCTCATAATTATCTAAAAGTGCCACCTATTGCTCTTTTATCCTGTAAGCAGCATTATTAGAAACGCATCCGTGTGGAAGTAATAGAGCCTCACTGTTAGACTATGTGCTTTGTTTCAAGACGCGCCGGCCAACGACGTCAGCTGAAGTATGCGAGAGGAACACCGTATCTTTAGACATTAATGTAAGATATTGAAGGACATTGATTAGCTGTAGACAATACTGGGATTTGAACCTACCACCTAATATAACGACAGTGCCTCTCCGAAAGAACAAGTGTACTTCGCGTTGCCTATAACCTTCGATGTTTATATTGTCTAGTGTGTACATAGATCCATAATCCTTTTGTTTACAGCTGTGAAATAAAGTAAAGGACCTCTTCTCACGCTCTGAGACGTATTGGCTGTATGAAGGTAGTGCTATAGTTTTATAGAACAATCAGCGCTCGATGGGTGATACGAACGAACGAACGAACGAACAGACTTTATTTTCAAAGGGTAACAAATTGGGCACACAGGCCCGTCTTACATTCGGCCCTTCCAATCACTCATCTTTCTTTCATCAACAGTGCATAGGATGAATATTAAGTTGTTAAATTACCGTGGTAGACAACTGACATTACTGTGCGAACATGTGTATATTTCAGCTTGAAGGATTTAGTCTAATTATTTTACTTTAAAAAAGTCGCTTAAAAGTCGACAGGGTCGACTTCATTGCACCGGGTTTTTATCCCATATGGCTCGGTCTCTTTCCGCAGTACGGAAAGCGTCGCACAAAGCACGAACTCCGTAGCTTTTAGCGACGACCCATGGGAGTCTCCGAAACATTTAACTCGTAAACCGAAGGACGCGGCCCGGAATCGAACCCACAACCTTGGGCTCACGAGTCAAACGTCAAACGGCTTAACCACTTCGCCACAGGCAGTATGTACCTAATGAGATGCAGCAAATTATGTCAGGCAATAAATCGTGCAATTTATTGTTTGCGTCTTCGTTATTCGAATATTAAAGTTAGTTAGTTAGTTAGTTAGTTAGTTAGTTAGAATATTAAAGTGTTCGTCTTTAATTCCCAGGAAATTTCCTGTTATCAAAATTCAGGCGCATCTACATGGAGAGGACTGAAACCAAAAGCAAAACAAATCGTTTTATGAAGATTCGAACATGTGAATACAGACCCGGCAGGCAAACTGGCTAGCCACTACGCTACAACAGCTCTCTGATTTCTATGAGCGGTTATCGATTTCTATAAATTTATATTTAGTGGCATAGAGGGCTCGTCCTCATCGCCGGTAAGTTGGGTTGAAGATGGGATTAGTCCTAATTGATAAGGACAACGCGTTTCGTGTGTTGTTTAACATGCAAAATGGTAGCATGTTGAAGCTGGCAGAGACAATTGCCTTTCATTTACAAAAGCCAACTTTGTTCAAACAAAAAGACACGATAGTCTGTTTAAAATTACCGTGGTAGACAATTCAAATTAATGTGTGAATATGTGTGTTGTATATTTATGCTTGCAGAATTTATCTTATTGCTTTAGTTTATTGTACGTGATGTCTTCAATATGTACCTGACGAGATGCAGCGAAATATGCTAGACATAAATAGTGCAGTCTAGTTTGTGTGTCTTCGTTATTCAAATTTACTAAGGGAAAACATTGCTTTGATTTTATATCTCATTTTGAAGGCCTCTAAAATGGCCTTGCTATAAGTTCATACCTACCTACCCAACTGCCTGCCTACCTACCTACCTACCTACCTACCTACCTACCTACCTACCTACCTACCTACCCACCCACCTACCTACCTACCTACCCACCCACCTATCTACCTTCCTACCCACCCACCCACCTACCCACCTACCTACCTAACACATAAGTACCTGCATACTTTCCTACCTACCTACCTACCTATCTACCTACCTACCTACCTACCTACCTACTTACCTACCTCCCTGCCTACCTACCTACCTACTTCTCCCGTGTGTTGTCGGGGCCCATAAGGGAAGCAAAGAATAGCAACAATGCAGCCTACCACGCATGTCGTAAGAGGCGACTAAGGAGGTTTGATGGTTCCGTTGCCCTGCTACTGAGTGAGTGCGTGGTGCGACACTGTGAGCTGTGAGTTTCGTGTGAAATGCTTTTGAATCTGCCCGAGGTGTTTTTGGAACGTGACTGCATGTTCGGAGCGATGGTAGATGGCTATGTCCCAGAGTTGACCGGTTTTTGCCTTATGCAGAAATGCGTGGCTGCTGGGCTTCTGGTTGACTGCCACTGCCATCGACAATGAACTGTATTTTCGTGGACTGTGTGGATGAACATCTAGGAAACATCCAGATGGGAAAATGACTGCCGATTCCATCAGAGATGAACTGGGTGTTTCGTTGGGGACTATTGTGTTGACATTCTGGCGGCGGCATTATGTACAGTGTATCTGTGCGTGCTGTTGTTTGTCGAGACTCCTGTCTTTTCCACTTTTCACATTGGGCAGTGAGGAGCGTTTTGTGCGATATTCACTGGCACAGGAACGGAGCATAATGGGGACAACCCGTTGCTATGAGGTTGGAACTACGACTAACTAACTAACTAACTAACTACCTACCTACTTACCTACCTACCTAATACCTAAGTACCTGCATACTTTTCTACCTACCTACCTACCTACCTACCTACCTACCTACCTACCTAAATGCCTACCTACCTGCCCACTCAACTATCTGCCTACCTACCAACTTACCTACCTACCTACCTACTCATCTGCCTACCTGCCTGTCTGCCTGTTTAACCTAAACTACCAAACTACCTATCTATCTACCTACCCACCTACCTACGGACCCACAATCCTACCCACCCACGTACCTACCTACCTAACTACCTACCTATCTACCTACTTACCTACCTACCAAACTGCCTACTTACCTACCTACACACCTACCTACTACATACCCACCAAACTACCTACAAACTTACCTACCTACCTATTTACCTACCCAACTACCTGCCTACCTACCTAGCCACTTACCTACCTACCTACCTACTGACCTAATTACCTAACTACCTACCTATCCAGCGCCCACCTATCTACCAACCAACCAACTTTTCTACCCATCATCCACCCAATATGTCGGTAAGCCTATCATCAGCTCGTTAGTCCACATGTCTGTAAGTCTGACGATCGATCGATTTATTTCTCATTCATTACTGTTAGTTGTTAAGTCCAAAATTTTTCGATTATTCAAAAGCCATATATTTGTTTACGTTGCTAGATAATAGAAGAACAAGAATCGCCATATTTCTACAAAAAGCCTTTTCAACATACAAATACTCATAAATGAAAAGCTGTCAGTAGAAAAAAGAAGGCATTTATATGTTATACAAATTATGTAATGTTGCATACACGTGAGAACCTCGCGATAAGCACAAAAACAAAGAAACATCTTATGGCAGAAGTGAAGTCAATTGTGAGAAAAATGCAAAGAAAATTGTGAAATGTCATAAAAACAAATGACCAAGACTTTCAAGAACAGACGAAAACCACAAATTATGTAGAAAAATTAGACGGAGCAATTAAGATATTTAAGGTATGTTATAAAAAGAAATAAACACGAACCAGCAAACTTTGTGGGACAAAGAGCAAGAGAAAGATAATGGCACAAGTATATACATCGCTTGCCCAAATGGGGTTAGTGTTGTTGACAATGTCATGAGCGCAGATGGTTCGAATCCTCCGCTCGTCATTAGATAACAGAAGAAAAGACCGGCCACCTATCGCTACAATCAGACTTGCGAAATGTGATGCCCCTATAACACCACAGACCCATTGCGGGAAACTGGCTGGGAACAACATGTATGTTTTAAAAGTGTACACGAATGGCATAATTGGCATAGCCATTCTTCATAATCTACAACTTTGACCCAACAAATGTGAATATCGTATCCTACAACTTCGACTTAACATATGTGAATATCATATAATACAATATTGACCTAACATATGTAAATTTGATATCCTACAACTTTGACCTACCATATGTGGATGTTGTGATATATTTTTCATCGTCCTCCTAGATTTTCCGAGAAGTTTATCACAAGGTAGCGCTGGATCACCATACAGGGAGTTATTCAGTCATCGATAAAAATAGATACAACTTTCAACATATTTGGAACAGGCTTGGCTTTCAATAAAGAAAGACCATTGGTTGGACTGGCTCTAGATACCGGCAGAATCCCGGCCAAGACATGGGGTTGAAAGCTAACACATTCTACTCTATGATACAGGGAAAGACACCAGGTTTTCCAGTTTCGGTAGAGTGGGTGTCTAATGTTCTGAGGTTATCGCGGTAAGCTCTGCCAATAATTATTCAGTGACGATACTTGAAGAGAAGGTAACACGTTGTTTTTATGTACAATGGTGTGATTGTGATATTTACGATTCACAAAGATGATCAAAATAAATGCTCTTTTTCTGGAGAAAGATTCTGCAAACCACCATGCTTTTTCTATCACCGAATCTGCCATGCTAAAGCCCTTCTGCTAGAAATGCTATTTCTGTATGCTATAGAATGCTGTCACATCCTAAATGCATATGATAAATACTCATTTTATGCTATGGAAATGTTCAGTTTAAATGCACATTCTACGCAATATTTCTTTTGCAGAGAAAAGTGTTGCTAAGAGTTTATCTCTTAACATTCTTGTGCACAGATTCACATCTTTCTGAATATATAATATGTGATTCTTCTGTTCACATCTTTCGTGAATATGCTCTGAGAATTTGAGAGTGAATGCCACGTTCTTTTAATTTATTGATCAATGATAGAGGAAGATAGATGCACCATACACCCGAATGTTTGTAGGACGTTGCACTCAACAACAGCATCGCAGATTTGCTGCTGATGACTTGGTGACTTATTACGTTCAGTGGTCTGCCAAATGCGTTCTGAACGATGGCCATAAAACAGTCCGTTACTGAATTGTGCGCACTGAAATTGCTAGCAACAGTGGATAGGTTTTCGAACGTCGTCTTCAACCTCCTGCTCAGAGGAGACAGGCTGGGAGGGACAATCTGCTCTTGTGTTCGAACCTTTGCTTATGCTTGGTGAATATCTATATGATGGCTCTCGAATTATTTCATGAAATGATTTATATGTATTTTCATGAAATGATTTATATGTATTCTCATTTGTGAGTGTTTTACATTTTATGTTGGTTCATGATTATTACTTTCACTGCTGGAGGAGATGTTCGAATTTTACCCCAGTGGGAAAAGGCAAATGAATTAATGATGATGAAGAATGAAAATGGCACTTGAGAACCGAGTCTAACCTAAGAGGAATGAAGACATACCTTGCATTCCAGATGTGGGATTATGAGATGTTATCATGATGACTTTGTTTCAGCATGCTTTGTCTCATCATGTCTTTCTCTCAACATGATTTTGTCTCAACATGCCTTTGTTTCAATATGCCTTCGTCTCAATATGACTTTGTCTCATCATGATGACTTTGTCTCAACATGACTTTTTCTCAACATGACTTTTCTCAACATAATGACTTTGTCTCAACATCCCTTATCTCAACCTGATGACTTTGTCACAACAAGACAACTTGGGCTCACCGTGATGACCTTGTCTCATCTTAATGTCATTGTTCCTTCATTAGGTTTGTCTCATCATGACATTACAGCATCAATGGAGACCAAATGTTGATCCCTAAGCAGAAACTGGTCACATTCCATCAGATTTTTGAATTAATTACATCTCCGGAGAAGAGGATTTAGTGATCCCACCTCTACATCGCACCACACCCGGTCTTCCCCATATTTTCTTTTCCCCCTTTTACACATTTTACTTCATGATGACATATGATTTTGTCAAATGCATAAGCGGTTGGTATTTTGTTTGTACTATCGCAGATGGGTGGTGTATTTTTGGCCTGCCAATATTAACTGCTGTTCATTTGATCTTACCAACATGAAACTTGCTGAAAAGGAATTGCTTTGCTTGAATGTTGTAGAGATCTTTTGACCTATGTCTATGAACTACGGAATGGTCTCCCCTATTTCATTGTCTACAATGACTTGAGGAGTTGCCTTCCTGCTGCCATGAAGAGTATATACTCCATATTTCGGATGATCACCGATCTCAGCTTCACCCAGTATTCTAGTAACCACCAGGTATCAATCACGATCTTATCCATCAAAATATTATCACTGTGGAGATTGACATGACGTTGGTGAACCCAAAGGTATTGATACATCACAAATGATCTTACCATGCTTCGCTCATCATTGGCTAGGAAAATTGAGTGGAACCAAAACCCAATGTATGTACAATAAGTTTTGTTTGGAAGAAGTCAAATCATTCTTAGTGTCATTTGAAGGAGTTTATTATGAGACACTAAAATCTTAGTTAAATATGAGGGAGAGATTGGACTTTCATTCATAGATAGCTTTATAAAAGATTTATCTATCTATATTACTTTTGTAATTTATGAGATTGATTTTTTTATCAGATTTTTTTTTACAACATGTGATGTTACATGTTGAGCAAATACCGATCACAGGTCGTCTCTTAACCCATCATTTGTCCCAATATATGTCTTGTATTTGAAATAAATAAAGAGTTGGATTGATTTATTGTTGGATGTTTTGTTCAAACAGTTATTTAACACAGCTCATACACATCACTGTTATAGATTGTTGGCAATCCTAGTGAGGGCGGATAAAATCACACTGATCAATGCCATTATAGAGGGGGCAGTCTTCTCTTTTGGTTGGTCTGTGGCACATTTCCGCGATCTCCACGCTTTCAAAGGGAACCTATTTTCATAGAATTAGTGTGGGGAACTTGCATTATCTGTAGCTGTCCTCACGTGGGAGTTCGTGAGCCATTTCCATGTTTCCTAATGAGGGCTGACTGAGGATGATAACCCATCCCAACCAGGATACTCTTAGTTATATCCTTGTCTTAAGCTATGTACACCTCACAAATGTTATATCCTACAACTTTGACCTACCATATGCGGATTTCATATTTGACAACTTGGACCTAACATTTGTGAATATCATATAATACAGTGGTTCTCAACCTTTTTTGGCCCATTCCCCCCTTCACCATATTTTCAGAACGCCATTCCCCACCTTCCTATCAAAAATTTGGTCCGTTCCCCCCTTCACCGTATTTTCAGAACGTCATCCCCCCCCCTTTCATATTTCCTATCTAAAAATCCCCTCACCCCTACACAGTATACGTAAAAGTGGAAGGCAAATGTAATAGCATATACTAAAACAAGTCTAGACATCCACATAAAACATGATTTCTGGGTCTACTTACTTTATAAAATAAGGTTTAGAAGGACGAGACATACATAACTGTAAAGTATGAAAGGAAAAACTATGTCAAGTAATCGGTTCTTGTATTAACACGATCTTGAAATGGTCTTCATCCCCCCCCCCCCCCCTGGAAACCCTGAAATTCCCCCCTGGGGGGGAATTCCCCACCGGTTGAGAACCACTGATATAATACAACTTTGAACAAACATATGCGAATTTAATATCCTTCAAATATGATCTATCATATGTGAATTTGATATCCCACAACTTTGGTCTAACATATATGAAATCTATGCCTTCGATAGTTGGTTATTGGATCTTCTGTAGGTTTAACATCTTACGAAAATGGATTTCAAGTAAGATCTTAAACAAGGATTGAATATGCAAGATCTCAAATAAGCATTGAACATGCAAGATCTCAAATAAGGATTGAAATTGCATGATCTCAAATAGAGATTGCAAATCGTCACCAACTACGTGTTATGCGAGGACTACATTCACACTGAGGAGTCGCAGTAACGCAATGGGTAGCACGGTTGCCGGTGGGCCCGTCGGTCTTGTGTTCCATTACCAACGGAGGATGATGTTTTAAAATTGAACCAATGAATTGTGATGGCGACTGGCTGACATCTTTTCGACTATTAAAGTGCACATGGTTCTACAGCTTTGACAGCAGTTTTGTGTAGAAGTCTGGATTCACATCTGTCGTGCCTGTCTCTATTAATTTATCTACATATTTAGTAAATTCTCTTAAATTTTGCTATGTCTCACGGACATCTTTCTTTATTGATTTCTCTAAAACAAAGCAGTATATCTTCTTGAATTCTTTATCTACTGACTTCTATAACATCTAAAACCTAGTAATATCTCCTGCAGTTCTTTGTTTAGTGACTTCTATAAAACCTTGCTATGTCTCCTTGTGTATAAGTCTCACAACCGTCAAAAGCATGATTAATATTTCCCCCACTATACCACATCATTTTACGACATACCAGCCAACAGCAACATTGGGCCAAAGCGGGGATGTAAGAAGACTTTGGATTGGCTGTGACGTCACAAGCGCAGCAGGATGGAACTGAAATAAATACAGCATGCCGGCGAAAAAAAATATTCTGTTTACATCAAACACGCACGGGACAGGAGAAGATCCGATGCATATCAGGGAGTGATAGCTTCTTCCAAAACAGCTAAAAAAAGACAACTTATTCCTGAAAGGGAGGAAAGCATCAGCCTACATCGCATTTGGAAAACCGAATCCAAATCACATCCTGAAACCTGTCACCAAATTGTTTTGAAGCCAGTCAATCAACATGAAGGTAAGCACAATGCTATTTTTTAATATTACGTTAGTAAATGAGCTTTTCCCAAGAAGAAGTTGGTAAGTGGATATGTTGTCACCAGGTGGTTTGTCCGTAAGAAATTAATTAGGAGAGACTGGGTACATTATTCAGATATCGTAGTACATGAATAAATGGTACACGAGGTTAAACCACGAGGAAGGTTTCTTCTAGTTAAACAACTTATTTAATGTGTAAGCATTAGACCTAGGTTGTGCAATTTATTTCTTAAGTAGTTAAACTCAATCAATAGTGATTTAGGAGTGATTAACTTAAGATTTAGGAAGCTAAAATACTTAGTTCACTAAGAAGAAACTATTTTATATGTGCCAACACTGGTAAGAGAAATTAATGCATGGGTAACAGAAAGGTACATGAGCACATGGGAGGTAAATAGATTTCTATATGTATCATAATTTCGGGTGTTGGGTGAAAGAACCCATGTGGTGAGTCAAATGTATTTTCGTTGTTGTTAAACATGTGGAATTAATATTTGTGAGCCACATAATAATGCATAATCAACTGCCATTCAAGAATGGTTAGAATTCATAATGAATGAATGTGGATTGGGTATATCACATAAATCTATGTAATTGATGAGAGCATGTCTGGGGTGATTTGTTTGTGATTTCATTATTGTTAAACAGATGTGAATGTATCACTAGGGAACCAAATCAGTATGACTAATTATCATCCAGGAAAATATAATTTCTGGTGAATGATGGTGGAATGATTCAGATTCCATTGTAATGTCATTATTGTTGAATCTGTGAATTTATCCTTTGTAAAGCACATACATATGCTTAATTGCCAGCCATGCAGATATAATTGTGTCTGATAAATGATTGTGGAATGATCGATATATCACTGTGATGTCAATGGTGTTAAACATTTAAAGTTATCATTGGGAAATCACATAAGTATAATTACTTATCTTACATGCCAGTATGAGAATGATTTCTGATGAATGAGTATGAATGAGTGAAGAGAAGTGACATGCTAAGAAGGAGTATAAGCTAGCAATCAATCGCATGATAGAAGGCAACTTTAATGTGTAATATCCTGTCTATCAGAAGAGAACATGTTCGGCATAAACCATACATTAATTAATAATTTAGTGCACTCCGACGCATGACACCACTTTGTATTATATATCACTCTTGTTACCATCATCTGGTTTTGTGTCATTAGCATGACACCATTCTGTATTACATATCACTCATGTAACACTCATAGGGTTCTGTGTCCCGAATGACACCACTCTGTATTACATATAACTCAGGTTACAAACATATAGTTTTGTGTGTTCTGAAAGATGATGATTGTAATGATGATGATAATGATTGTAAACATAAACATAAATCTAATCACATCCTCAATATGACATTAGATGATAATGATTGTAATGATAATGAGGATGATGACTGAAATAACAATGATGATGATGATAATACTATAATGAGAATGATGAGAATGGGGATGATGATTGTAATGACAATGATGATGATGATGATGATGATGATGAATGAGATAAATTATCTTACATCCATGAGAAGATAACTACTCTCTTGAAGCATTTAATTAAGAAGAATGCACCTGAATACTATACAAGAATTGATACCATGATGTACTTCTATTGTTTATAAGCAAATACTCATTGCAATGGGGTATGATTTTAAAACCCCTTAATGTATGAGGCCCTTTTCCTTTAATAGAAGAAGATGTAGAGAAAATAACTAAATACAGAAGAGGATGGTGAACATAGTTGTCAAATTCCAAATCAATGAAGGTGTTACTCAACCTGGAGACCATGATGACAGGCATAGGTGAAGATGAAACTGCACATCTACTAGACTAAACCTTGAAAACCTAATAATGGAAGATTGGATGGAGAGCAATCAATTATGTTGGTGATAACTAATTGAAAACACCAAGACATCATCTTTCTCCTATGTGTATTTTTCTCTAGGAACAAGATTCCTTTTATTGATTTCACTTGTTGTGTTCTTAGGATTTTACAGCATTAGGTTTCTAATGTCATATTGAGGATGTGATTCAATTTATGTTTATTGCTGAAATTTCAGGTAGTGGTCAGACCCATCTAGATGCACCTGATTTTGTGAATGTAACAGCTTGACTGAATGTTGTAGCTGGACTGAGTGAATCTGCTGTTATTGTGAGACCAAATACTAGCCCAATCACTACCTGCAGATTTATCTACCATAGAGGACAGGTATCCTAAACAACTTATTCTAATTATAGAAGTGGAAAACCATTGAGCTAAATACAACTTAACCTGGAAAAGAAAAGGAACACTCAAGAACTAATACATCACTGGTGGGATGGATAGTATTGTGAGCACAGCCAGGAGATATATAGTTAGAGATGAATATGAACATGATCTGTTTTTTTTTTAATGCATTGATTGTTGTATTTCATGACCTTTATAATTAATAGTACCTTTTATGTGTAATAAATTATGAAAATTCAGGGTCATTTTCTCTTTTGAGAGTTCTCTTGTCGTAGTAAAATTGTTTTAATTAACAACCCTACATTAATAATTATTTAGTTGGTAGAGGAGAGGGAAGGAACCACCAAAAGGATAGTCTGGGTATTCAGAGAAAACTTTTCATTGGTTTCCTGGAGGTCACCCTTGGTTCTCTGAAACTCTATTTATGGTCTCAAGACTGTGCCTGTAACATCTAAATTAATTATAACGGGCAGGATCACATTGAGAAAGAGGAACTTAGTATCCTCTCTCTCTCTCTTTGGGGTTGTCCCACCAACCATACATCCGACACTCCTTGATTTCTTTATTGAGTTATTTCTCTTAAGCATAGCTGCTTCCTTGATATAATTGCTTAGCGACTTCTCTGAAACCTACCCTGATATCCTGGAAATCTGTGTGTATTGACTTCTCTGAAACCTTGCTATATCTCCTGGATTTCTTTGTGTAGTGACTTCTGTGAAACATTGCTATATTTTCTAGACTTTCTTGAGCTTGAGCAGCTACTACTCTGAAACCTAGCTATCCCTCTGAGGTGTATGTTTTTATATACTACTTTTAAATCTAGTTATTTCTGGTGGCGAAAAAGGAAGGGGGGGGGGGATTTCTTTGAACACCGACCATGATCTCTGAGTTTAGTTATCGTATGACTCTGATGAACTCTGAGACACTCTACAAGGTTCCACATTTCCCTTCGTTAACTTAGACGTTTTCAACCCCTGTCAGACCGCGAGCAACAATAACGTTTAATGTCTGTAATTGGTCACCCATCCTACATCCCGTGACATGAGTAAATTTTGAGACGTCTTCCTGTCTGATTGCATTGTAAATGAGACGCTTAGGTCTGGAATAATAAAAGAGACTTCTGGCTTTCAGAAGAGTCAGATTGTAGTGTTTTATGTGTATTTTATTGTCATAGACGGCTTGTATTTTCATTAAGGATCTACTGATCGAAATTCTGATTCTACTTGTTTTTCATCTGTTGACCGCCGATGAATATCTGTAAGATCCTGTAATGTTAGCATTTGTGCTACATTACTGCAAATAGACAGACTGACATTTTATAACGTTTCATTTGTCTTTTCTCTTATATACTGGGTAATATGTTATTTTATATGTACTCTCTCTCGCTCCTTCCCCTCCCTCCCTCTCTCCCTCCGTCTCTCTCTCCCTCCCTCTCTTTCTCACTCTCTCTCCCTCCCTCTCTCCTACTCTCTCTTCCCTCCTCTCTCTCCCTCCCTCTCTCTCCCTCCCTCTCTCTCTCACTCTCTTTCTCTCTATCCCAACCTCTCGTTCTCTCTCTCTCCCTCTCTCTCTCTCTCTCTCTCTCTCTCTCTCTCTCCCCCACACACACACACATTATTATAAAGTAAAAGGGCTTTTTAAGCGTCTGAATGCGTCTTTGGCATATGATGTGAGAGCCATGTTTGTATAGATCAATCGGCACTCAATGGGCCATATCATTGCGATCGCTTCTACTGTCCAGAATTTTCTCTGGCTATACCTGCGAACCTAGGTCAAGTAACAACCACCCCCCCCCCCCTCTCCCTCCCGCTTCACTGGCTCCCACTGTAAACATTAGTTAGATTCCTTGTCACAAGCCTGGAGACATGTTTGGCGTACGATGCCTACCCTATGATTATTCTAGATCAATCGGTACTACATGTAGGTTATGTGGTCAATATCACCCCGACCGCCTTTAATATTTAAGACATGTCCAGGTACTCATTTTAGGATGGCTCGACCTGGGGGTCAGAGTCAGTATTAAAAATACACATTGTTGTGCATTCGAACCCATGGCCGCTAGTCTAAAGGCAAGCGTGTTGGCCACTGGACTACTACGGTTCCAAAGTTTAAACACTGAAAAAAGAAGTGTCCCAAAAGCAGGAGTCTGCTATTAGTCAGTGAAGAGGAGTCAAGGCCATCATGTTTTGTAGGCCTGACCCCACGGAGGAGTAGGTGGTCAGGCGTTTCCTCTCTTAACGAACAGCGAGAGCAGGCAGTGAACACTCGTCCCATCGCGCTCATTACATTATCAGCATAACCTGTTCACCATTACACGAAAGGGGCTGCTGGTTTAAATATTGTTGAAGTAGAGTTGAGTGGTTTCAAGAACCGACATCACAGCACTCTGGATATTCCCATATGTGATACGCTCTCATCTGCAACAGCCAGCGAAGAGTTCCAATACTAATCGTATCAAAATCAGTCTATTTATGTGTCTATCTGGTCTGTCCTCATTGTCAGCCACATCCTCTGGTCACTCCCTGCAGCGCCCTTCTCTCCAAGCCGTGATGATCTAACTGTTCTTCTGTACTACACACACACGATTCCAAAGGGTCCCGACCATCACTGCCTTAAACACCAATACTCCACCAAATGGTGTGGACCCAGTAAAGTTAAATGTCTAAGTTAATTGCCTGCATGAATCCTAAGAAAGTCCAGTTGGAAATCCCAATGGGAAAACAACAGATCTTTAAGGTGAAGCTAATGTAGCAGGGAACAGATTTCGATTCAAAGCAGTACCAATGTAACTGAACATTGAACATACGTCCTGGGTAAAATCCTATGGTTACAGCACATAAATCGGAGAAATAGGTTTATTAATTAGTTCAGAATTGATTCTTCCCCTCCCCCTTTCCTATTTACGATTCAGGACCACTCGTCATCATCTGTTAGTGGCAGTTCGATGAGCGTGGGCGGTCATGATTCGTCATCTCAAACGACCACCCGGCTTTGATCAGTGTTCTTATCTTGGTTGTGCCAATAAAGAGAAGGTTCATATTGGTTGCATGGTCAATTATTTATGTACTTATTGTCACTATGCTTCCAATCTCAAACTTGGACTTTATACAAATCACACTTTCGAAAAATCAACACTTGCGAGGTGAGATGCCTCAGGAGAGCTGTCAACTTAACAATTTGAGACCGACTAAGAAATGCTATTATCAGACAGATAGTAGGATCAACAGCTTGTGCCACATTTATTGAAAGACAGAAGATCAAGTGGTTTGGCCATGTCGTTAGAATGCAACATCAGCAACTACCATCACTGGCCTTACATCAAAGATCATCTGCGACGAGACCAAGAGGACGCCCAAGAATAAAATGGATTGACGACATCAAAGATATTGTACAATCACACGGAATGACACTATCTAGTTCCACCAACCGGGCGCTGGAGTGCAAATTATTCCTCCCCACGACGCTTGACGGCAGAAGTGGATGATGATGATGATGATGATGATGATGATTACATTAGAATTGCATACTCTATTCTTACGACTTTCTGATTTATTGTGGAGCAGGAGTTTCGCATGTGATTCGAAATACAGCTGCGACCCGATTTTGTAGCAGACAGTCTTGCGCTGATTTTTCATACAATGGTATGAGTGCCCGTCGTTAAGAAAGTAATGGCAAACGTGAACTTGACAATATATCACAAATAGCCAAAATTGCTGGGGTTGACTGCGACCCCTGTAAAGGACATGCAACTGACTTTACTAGTCTTTACTAGGTTGTTTACTAGTCATTATTATCATGATCCACACCGATCATCGTGGGGGGTATTATGTATAGTAAACCTGTGCGAGCTGTTGGTTGGTCGAGACTCGTGTATATTCTACTTTTAACACGGGGTAGTGAGAAGCAGTTTGTTTGATATTCACTTGTACAGGAACAGAAAATAACGGGGCGACCCTTTGCTGTGATATTGGAACCGCGACTAACTAACATGCAACCTTTACACAAAACCCGGTAGTGTTAATGTGATTTCTATTCAAATGGCTTGTTGTTTTTGTGCAGTTCAGTACGTGAGTTGTTGTTTCTCAGGATCTCAACATAACATATTTGTTTATTTTGTCAAGAGTGTATCCATTTCATCGTCAACAGAGAATTAGACAAACGATAGGGTCATGAGGGCTGGCCGTATTACATAATGAATTAATAAACAACTACGAGTGGAAGAAAAAACAAGTGCAATTTCGGGAGAATATCAACATAAGGCATGAATAAAGAAATTAACCGTATATGAGGGGAATAGCTGGGCAATAAAGGCAGAAGAAGACAGAGCATGAATTAACTAGGATAGTTTTAACAGCTCCTGGCATCTTGCGTCTTGACAGACGATTGTTTGTTACATTTTGTTTCAATTCGTGCGGGAAATGTTCGTCCACAATGGATGCATGTGAACACATGGTCATCTTCACCATAACGCACCATCTGACTTCTCACACCCTCAGTGCCCAACCTATCTGCAATCATTTTCTTATTTGTCTGTATTTCATTCCTGATCTTTTCCCTCCATGCAACGCGATTAGTAGAGACTTGCTCCCAAGGTGCAGTATCAACAATGCCTATATCAGTCAATGGTATTCTATCATCGTCCATCCTCCTAATGTATACTACTTAACAGTTATGCAAGAAAAAATAATATTAACCACACCAACGCAATTAACAGAGCATTTGGGAGTCATGATCAACTACGCCTGATCTAGACCAAGTACCTGAATAAAATGAATATGTATTTATGTCGCATGTTACGTGAGATTACAGGAAGAAAAATAAGAATAAATACAAGTTGTTTAAAATCAAAAACAGGAAATATATTATTGGAGGAAGATGCTATAATGAAGCGGTGGAATGAGTATATAAAATAATTATATGATGGAGAAAGGGCAGAATTAACAGAAGAACGTAACTTAGAAGGTCCACCTATTCTAAAAGAAGTTGATTACGTTATCAAGCATATGAAGAAAAGAAAATCAGCTGGGCCAGATGGAATCACAATAGAAGAATTAGAAGTAAGGGGGGAATTTGGAGTAGACATATTAACCAAAATGTTGAATGATATTTGTAGCAGTGGATATATACCAAGCGATATGTTGAAATCTGTATTTATAGCTATACCAATAATACCAGGAGCAATTGAATGCGAAGATTTTCGTCCGATTAAGCTCATAAATCATGTCACTAAGCCTTTACTCAGACTTATAATGAAAAGAACAAGGAAGAAAATAAAAATGGAAAGTGGTAAAGAACAGTATGGATTTGTGGAAGGAAAAGGTACAAACAATGCAATATACACATTACGAACACTATTAGAAAGATCAGTAGAGACAAAGAAAGACATATATTTGTGCTTCATATATTATACTAAGGCATTTGATAAAGTAAAACATGATGAACTGATTAAAATGTTGGAAGATATTAACATTGATGGGAAAGATCTCAGAATAATAAAAACTATTTACTGGAACCAAACAGCAGCAATTAAAATGTGAAATAAAGAAAGAAATTATGAACAAATAAAGTTGGGAGAAAGAAAGGGATGTGTTTTCTCACCGGATCTCTTCTCCCTCTATAGCGAAGTAATAATGAGAGAGATCAAAGAAAATCCAGAAATAATATTATATACATTATATATACATTATATACAACAATAAGAAAGAGACAAACAGCTTTTTTGGTCAAGTGATGAGAAGGGAGGCGCTGGAGAACATCGTGACAACTGGAAAGATCGAGGGGAAGAGAGGCAGAGGTAGACCACGAGAAATGATACTGGATGGATTGCGACGGTGGCATGGAGGAATATCAACGGCGGAGATGATCTAGAAAACCAAAGATGGAGATCTGTGGAGTGTCATGAACGCCTACGCCAGTCGGCACGGCACTTGATGATGATGATGATGTTACGCTTTAAAGTGTTTAATAGAGTTATTAGGCACAAAATTTTGCATCTAAACAAGCCTAGGAAAACTTAATAATTCCACTTATTTGATTCTGGTAAAGTCTCTCATCACATAACTTCCGTTTACTCTGCATTTATCAGTCAATATCTGAAGCCTTACTTATTTCGGCTATACTGTTCATGTCTGTATATGAGGTTTCGCTACTTCAGTTAATATTGTTCGTGTCATAGTATCAAACGTCACATCTTCAGTTTACATTGTTCCTGTAAATGTCCTAAACTGCACAGCGGCAGTTTATGTTGTTCCCGTGAATGTCTCAAACCTCACATTTTAAGTTTATAGTGTCCCTGTCAATGTCTCAAACCTCATATTTTCAATTTATTTTGTTCATAACAATGTCTCAGACCGCAAAGCTTCAGTTTACATTGTTCATGTCATTGTCATAGACATCAAAACTTCCGCTTATACAGTTATTGTCAATATATTAGATCTTACAGCTTCCGTCTACACAGTTACTGTCAATATATTAGATCTTACAGCTTCCGTCTACACAGTTACTGTCAATATCTCAGACCTCACACTTCTGTCTATACAGTTACTGTCAATATCTCTGACCTCACAACTTCTGTCTATACAGTTACTGTCAATATCTCTGACCTCACAGCTACCGTCTATACAGTTACTGTCAATATCCCAGACCTCACACTTCCGCCTATACAGTTACTGTCAATATCTCAAACCTTACAGCTTCCGTCTATACAGTTACTGTCAATATCTCAGACCTCACACTTCTGTCTATACAGTTACTGTCAATATCTCAGACATCACTCATTCCGTCTATACAGTTACTGTCAATATCTCAGACATCACTCATTCCGTCTATACAGTTACTGTCAATATCTCAGACCTCACACATTCCGTCTATACAGTTACTGTCAATATCTCAGACCTCACACATTCCGTCTATACAGTTACTGTCAATATCTCAACATCACACATTCCGTCTATACAGTTACTGTCAATATCTCAGACCACACACATTCCGTCTATACAGTTACTGTCAATATCTCAAACCTCACAGCTTCCTTCTATAATGTTACTGTCAATATTTCAGTCCTAACTATCTCCCAGTTCTAAACCCAACAATATCCGCACTTTCACGCCAAAGCTGCGTTAACTCATATCTTATTTTCTTACTTCTTTTGTTTTATAATAACCAATCCAGACCACGATGAACTTCATTGTAAAGCCCAAGAAATCGCTAGGTTATTTCACATACGTCTTTTTTATTGAATAATTCTGAAGTAAAGTAAGCTTTCAAAAGAATCACCCAAGTTATCCGTCTAATTGCCCTCCCTAAGTCGCCTTGTGACATTTTCCGATCATCTTAACAGGTTCTCTCTTTCCATTATCGTAACCTGGATAGTACAAATTGTCTTTAACGTTAACCTTTCCTGCAATTAGAACTAATCGTTCTGGAGCCTTTGAAGAGGGACTAGTGTGGTGGGCTTTTACCACAGAATAAGATGAAGAAACAAACAAATCAAACCAACAAACAAACAAACAAACAAACGAACAAACAAATAATGATAAATGTACGTCTTCTGTCTCTATCACTATCTGTTTATCTGTAGGCCTGTATTTTAGTGGGTCTGTCTGTTTGTTTATGTGCCTACCTGCCTACTTACCTACTTAACTACCTACCTACCTACCTACCTACCTACCTACCTACCTACCTACCTAAGTAGTTATCTACCTGCCTGCCTGCCTACCTACCTATCCACCTGCTTGCATGCCTGTTTACCTAATTATCTACCCAATTACCTACAAACCCACCTACCTATATGCATATCCACCCCTACCTATCTACCTACCTACCTACCTACCTACTTACCTACCCGCCTACATACCTACATATATGTTTATATGCCTGTCTGACTGGCTTCCTGCATCCATGTCTGTATGTCTGTTTGTACACACTAACCCGTTTCTATGATGTTGTGGTACAATATTTTATTGTTGCGAATGAGCTATTACTGAATTAAACCGCCATGCTATTGATTCGGCGAGTCGGTTATTCGCAAGTGCTTGTATCTTATTCTGATCTCAGATAGAGTAATGAGAACAGATACAACACTTTGATCTGAGAAAATGAAAACTGAATTATACGGTGTATTTTTAATGACTGTGCAGTGTTTGAAAATATTGCCGGTCCAAGGTTTGTATTTACCTTTTATGTTGCATGAACTTTACTGAGAGTGAATACAAAACTTGGACCGGCAATATTTTCAAACACTGCAAAGTCACTAAAAATACACCCTATATTTGGATTAAGGTATTTTCCTGCCCAAGTGACACTAGATGCGTGATGCGGTAAGTATCACGCCAGCCGCCTCCCTCCCAGACAACTTCTAGCGTTCTCATTCAGTGTGGGTCCACCATAGTAGTGCAATGCGGGCATAAACATCTTACCATGAAATAGATTTCCGGGTAGCGGGGTAGGGGTACCCCCTATCAAAGGAGAAGCAAGGTGCCTCCTTCCCTCCTCTAGCCTACGGGACACCATTGGGCAAGGTGGAGTACCCGTTTAGTCCCCCCAGCAGGGTAACGTGAAGCCATGTGAGCAGGTGGTGGATTGGACTTGGAAGCAGCCGACAGATAGTTGTTGGTTATGATTTCAAGTCAGTGACGGTGGGCAGAGGATCTCTCAATAGAGACAATGGCTACGGTCATCCGATTAGTATGGTCACTGCCAGGAAGGAAGAATGGTAGACTTCCCTCATTATTGATTTCCCGGCAGAAGAGGCTCGTCAGCCTTGGTTGGTATCTCTTCTAAGAGAGGTAACTCTAAATCTCAAACCTCCGCTGCCTTGCGGGTATACCCATATGGGAAAGGCTTCGGGAGTAAACCCTGAGGACAAATCCGGAGATGGAGTCCCTAAGGCAGTTCCATGTTGTAAACAAAATAGCTCTGGCAACTCCTACGACGGCATCGATGCCAAGTTGCACTGGCTACTGCCTTTCCCTTGGTCAACATCGGCGACGCGGAGAGGGGGAACTTGCTACTGGGCAACAGCTGGTTCTCCGATTTCCATTGCCCAGGCTTGTGCCCTGAAGAGGTCACTCCAGCACCGCGTAAAGCTGTGACAACACGGGAAGTAGCATTTACCGGTTATAAGTATTAATGCTCGACTGGCGTAGAGCAAGGCGCCAGGGGTTGCTTCCGACTGTGGAGAGATCATCGTATCTCACTAGACAGCTACCGTCAGCCTAAGCTGCGCAACCCCCATTCAATAAGGTGCTGTCTCGCCACGGTTCATCTGCTCTTGAGGGTGTGTGGAGCTTAAGGGAAAAATCCTGACACATGGACAGCAATCTATACACCTAACAACTAGTAAAAAAAACAACAACCGGCCCTAAGGCTGGGAACATGGAACGTAAGAACCATGACCCCTGGCATCTCAGACGATCTAAACGAGATTGTGGATGCCCGCAAAACTGCAGTGATAAACAACGAACTACTCAGACTGGGGATAGACATTGTTGCCCTGCAAGAGACCAGACTCCAAGAATCTGGAAACATCAAGGAGAGGGACTTCACTTTCTACTGGCATGGCAAGCCGTGCGGAAAGACCCTGAACCATGGAGTTAGCTTCGCTATCAGAAACAAGCTGCTTAATTCCATCACACCACCAAGTGATGGCACTGAAAGAATACTGAAGCTCCAACTCCAGAGAGAGGCAGGCACAGTTTGTATTATAAGCGTTTACTCCCCAACACTAACTGCAGCATCAGAAACTAAAGACAAGTTTTATGACGACCTTAGCAAAGAAGTCAATGGAACACCAGAGAAATAACATCTTTTTATCCTTAGGGATTTCAATGCCAGGGTTGGCTCCGACCACAAATCTTGGCCTTCATGTCTAGGACAGTTTGGTGTTGGGAAGATCAATGACAATGGACAACGTCTCTTGGAATTCTGCAGCCACCACAATCTGTGCGGGACCAATACCTTCTTTGATACGAAACCTCAACACAAGGTGTCATGGAGGCACCCCAGATTAAAGAACTGGCACCAACTCAACCTGGTGCTTACTAAACGCAGCAATCTCCGCAATGTACGGCTGACTCGCAGCTATCATAGTGCTGACTGCAACATCGACCATTCACTCGTCTCCAGCAAGGTGAAGATAAAGCCCAAGAGAATCTACAGAAGCCGAACAGAAGGAAGACCACGCATTGACACCAGCGGTACTCAGAACAAAGAGAAGGTCAACAACTTCACCCAGTCTCTAGCGGAGACTCTGCCTGGCCCCACAGATGGAACTGCCACCGAGAGATGGAGTCATTTTCGCGACACCATCTACAATACAGCACTATCAACATTTGGCAAGAAGCAAACTAAGTCAACCGACTGGTTTGAAGCACACTCTTAAGATATGCTCCCAGTCCTGGAGATAAAGAGATATGCATTCTCAGTGTATAAAACATGACCTTCAGAAAAAACATTGTAGGCATTGCGAACGGCCAGAAAAAGATTACAACAGATGGCAAGAAAATGTGCGAACAAGTACTGGCTACAGCTCTCTGCTCAAATTCAAACTTGCGCAGACACTGGAAATATAAGAGGAATGTACGAGGGCATCAAGCAAACTGTCGGTCCATCAAAAAATAAGATGGCCCCTTTCCGATCAACAGAGGGAGTAATCATCAAAGATCGAGCGAAACAAATGGATCGCTGGACAGAACACTACTTAGAGCTATACTCGGTGGAGAACACTGTCGGAGAAGAAGCTCTGGAAGCTATCGATCAACAGTCCAACATGCATGCCCTGGATAACGAACCATGCCTCACAGAAATCAGCGAAGCACTAGACATTCTCAAATCCGGCAAGGCACCAGGAAAAGATAGCATTCCACATTCAATTTTAAAATGTAGCAAAGAAACAATCATCCCAGAACTGTATGAAATATTTCAGCTCTGCTGGAAAGAAAAATCAGTACCACAAGATATGAAAGAAACATCGTTACCCTTTATAAAAACAAAGGCGACAGAAGCGACTGCAACAACTATCGCGGCATTTCCCTACTCAGCATTACAGGCAAGATATTTGCTCGAATAATCCTTAAAAGGCTACACATTCTTGCTGAAAGAATCTACCCCGAATCACAATGCGGATTTAGACCCAAGAGGTCCACCATCGATATGATTTTTTCACTCCGGCAGCTCCAAGAGAAGTGCAGAGAACAGAGGAAGCCATTATATATTGCCTTCATCGTTCTCACAAAGGCATTTGACCTCGTGAGCAGAAACGGCCCTTTTTAAGGTCCTTGAAAAGATAGGATGTCCACCCACCCTTCTTAGTCTCGTGAAATCATTTCACGAAAACATGCAGGGGACCATTTTATTTGACGGCTCAACATCCCAGTCTTTCAGCATCAGCAGCGGAGCAAAGCAGGGCTGCGTGCTTGCTCCTACACGTTTTGGTATCTTCTTCGCCGTTCTCTTAAGGCAGACATTTGGGACTGCCACGAAAGGCATATACCTCCACACAAGATCTGATGGCAAACTTTTTAACCCATCAAGAGTAAAAGCAAAATAAGATCAAGATGCACAAGAGAACTACGTTTTGCAGGTGATGCAGCACTGACTACTCATACAGCAGAAGATCTGCAACGGCTCATAGATCGTTTTGCAGCCGCCTGCAAAGACTTTTGGCTCACCATCAGCCTCAATAAAACACAGGTGATGGAACAACATGCTGGTGCGCCTCCGTCAATCAAAATTTCTAATTATGAATTGAAGGTCGTCCACGAGTTTGTGAATTTGGAGTCGACAATATCAGATAATCTTTCATTAGGGACAGAAATCGACAGACGCATTGGAAAGGCAGCCACAACATTTTCCAGGCTAACTAAAAGAGTTTGGGAGAATAATAGACTAACAGAGTGTACAAAAGTCCAAGTATATAAAGCTTGTGTTGTTAGGACACTACTCTATGGGTCTGAATCCTGGACCCTGTACTCAAAGAAAGTTGAATTCCTTCCACATGAGATGTCTGAGACGTATCGTGGGCATATCATGGAAAGAACACATACCAAACTAACATGTGCTTGAAAGAGCAGATATTACCGCAGTGCACTCCCTCCTCAAGCAGAGACGCCTCCGGTGGCTGGGCCACGTATCTCGAATGGAAGACGAACGTATTCCCAAAGATCTCCTATACGGAGAACTAGACACAGGAAAGAGGCCAACCGGAAGACCCCAATTGCGATATAAGGATGTGTGTAAACAAGATATGAAAACCCTTGGCATAGATACAGACACGTGGGAAAGAGTTGCAACAGACAGATGCTCCCGGAGAAGAGATGAATGAAACGGACTGGTGCTCTTTGAGCGCAATCTGATCCAACAAACTGAGGATAGGCGACACAGGCTCAAAACGCAATCACTTACTGAAGACTTGCCTCGTCTTACAGATGCGGAAACTGTGACAGAGATTGTCACTCTCGCATTGGACTATACAGTCACCAGTGGTGCTGTAAGGTACCTCCCCAGCGGCACAACTCTATAGTCCTTCAGGACTGAAAGAGGCCTACTGTGAAATATATTTAAAATCAGGACCACCAGGCACAGAGACGCGCCCTAGTTTTTAAACTAACTTACAAAGTCAATACGGCCTTATGACGTTGGGCGTCAAGTTTGAGCCTCCTATCTCGCATCTTGCTAATCATTGTCGATATAGACCCTGTTCAATGTCACGATGTACCTTCTCTATTGCGGCTCAGACCACACCTACCTTATCATACACCGATACCCCACCATGGGGTGCAGAACAAGCTAATATGTCAGTTTGATCGGTTCCCACACCAGCTTTTCCTAGGGGGGAAAGAATAGCTGGACAGTCTTTCCCTCACTTAGTTACACGACAAACTCTCTTCTGAAAGCGCTCATAACATTATCAGCGCAGCTCCCTATCAACTTCACTATCGCGCTGGTCCCGACGCTCATGCCAGTGTTAACACCAACGCAAAACATTCTGATCCTAAACCGCCAGCGGTTATTTCGAACCCGGAATGTCGGGATTGTGAAACTACTTCCATTGAGCCAGGTACGCTTCCCAAAGTCTAACAGCGTGAAGCTTGGTTTGAGTTCCAGTAATCAAAAAAAAAAAAGTTAGCTGCATTTCCTTTAAAGGACGTCGCAGTCAACACCAGCATGTTTTGCTGTTGTGATCTCTTGGCAAGTTTACGTTCAGTAGTTAGCCATTGCTTTCTGAACGACCGGCACTCATACCATTTTGTAAAAAAAATCAAAGTAAGACGGTTTGCTGCCAAATCGCCCACAGCTGTGTTTCGAACGCGGGAATGCTGGATTTCGAACTGCGTCCGCAAACCCTTAGCCACGGAGTCGGTAGTAAACACAAGCAGGCCTGATTGTCAAGGTACAGAACAACGGCCCTAGAGTCCGCTAAAACAATAACATAACTTCCACAATCATTACTGACATGGCCTACAGTTTGGAACCGGAAGACTATGAAAATGGCGATCGTTCACGTTTGATAGAATCAGCCAAATTGTACATAAAATGGATCGATGGCGACGGGCCAGCCTGCGTTACTGTAAACGCCTTATATTTTAACCTTGCGGAAATTATGTGCTTATAATTTTATTTTCAGTTTTTTTTGGTGTGGGGGGGGGGGGGGGGGGGGGGTTGGGAGGGGGGTTGGGAGGGTGGAAATTGGGGGGGGGGAGGGGTGGCTCGCTTTGAACTCTAGCGTAGTATATAAACATGCTAATACTTCTAGTGCACCGGGCTGATGTTTCCGTGTGGAGTGAATTAGGTTTTCCTATTACCAGCGAACCTCGCAAATTAGGCGAACCCACTCCGACTTCTGACGCACGTGTAATTTCCGTCCTCAAGTCAGGGACAAAAAGTCAACATTTTAGTTCAACTGACTATGTAGCAGTTGAGCCGCTAAGTCGGCATCAACGCACCGAAAGTTTAAGAGCGAGCGGTCTAGTACATTCAACCATGCTGGCCTCTATATTCTTCTTATAGTTCATACCAACTGGCGTTGGTGATCATGTCTGTCCACAACCTTCTGGGTCGTGTAATACCAATCTTTTCTGATACAGATACTCCTCTATGCCATTATGTGAAACTGTTCAGCAGCTTCTCTAATGTTATCCCCTGCCTCTTCTACCCTCCAGCTTTGCAGTTGTCAAGATGTACTCCGGTTTTGCCCTTCTTATAATTAGCTGCAAACAATACAGACTATATATATATAAATACAGTAAATACAGTCTACATCATTGAGATAAAGAATAGAATAGGTCAAGAAAAAACTGCATTACATCAAATGAAGAACGTTTTATGCAATAAGTCATTGTCCGTGAAAGTTAGAAAAAAAGTTCTTGCCTGTTACATAGAACTAATTTTAACATATAATCCTGACAATTAGTAAACAGGCGAAAGAAATCCATGGAAGCCTTGAAGATGTGATTTTATAGAAGAATGCTGACAATTAATTGGACAGCCAAAATGAGCAATCTGGACGTTTTGATTTAAGCTAGGTCACATTGTCAACTTGTCACAAACATCGGAAGGAGGCAGTCATCGGTTTGGCCACATTATGAGAAGACTAGAATATCTTGTGACAACGAAAGATTTGCGGAAAAAGAGATAGAAGAAGACAGTGAGAGAAGATTCTTGACAATCTTGTGTCATGGTACGGAAAGGAATCAACAGAAGAAATGATCCATGCCGTCGGTGATAGCAGTCAGTGGAGAAGCATGATCGCCCATACCAGCCGGACAGACACTGGATAATGATGATAACATACACAGAAAAGACAGACACTGAGCTGAAATAAAGTAACTGCCCATCTCCACTGGTGAAGCCCCACTCCACAGGGGAATCATATCTATATTTAGTTAATTGTAACAAAGATAGTGGATCAAAAAAGAATATTAAAATAAGACAACCTAATGGGGGAACATAAAGAAATATTGAAATACGAAAATCGAATGGGGAAACAGACAGGAATATTAAAATAAGAAAACAAAATGGGAGAATAGAAAGGAGTATTAAAATAAGAAAACCAAATAGGGAGGGGAAGGGGAGGGGCGGAGATCAGAAAGATATATTAAAATAAGAAAATCGAATGGGGAAACAGACAGGAATATTAAAATAAGAAAACAAAATGGGGGAACAGAAAGAAATATAAAAATAAGACAACCGAATGGAGGAACGGGAAGGACAATTAAAATAAGAAAACAAAATGGCTGAACAGAAAATAATAATAAAATAAGACAACCGAATGGGGGAACAGGAAGGAATATTAAAATAATGAAACAAAATGGGGGAACAGAAATGAACATTAAAATAAGAAAACCGAATCTGGGAAAAGAAAGGAATATTAAACTAAGAAAACCGATGGGAGAAAAGAAGGGATTATTAAAATACGAAAACAGAATGGGCATCAGAAAGAAATATTAAAATAAGAAAACAAAATGATGGAATAGAAAAGAAAATTAAAATAAGAAAACAAAATGGGAGAACAGTAAGGCAAACTTAAAATAAGAAAACCGAATGGAGGAACAGACAGGAATATTAAACTAAGAAAACCGAAGAGGTAACAGAAAGGAATATTAAAATAAGAAAATAAAATGGGGGAACACTAAGGAACATTAAAATAAGAAAACAAAAGGTAATATTAGTTCTAATAGCGCAATGAGATTTGTGGAAGACAAAATAAATGAATACTGGTAACAAACGTAATATATATAAAACTAATGTTAAAGGAATTCTGTAGAAGTATCAGAAAGAAAACAAAAAGCGACCGACTAAAGGAATTACTAATTAAACCACATACATTCATCAAATGGCACCTTCACAGACTAGACTCTAGTCACTAGAGCAGTGATTCTCAACCTTTTTTGGCCCGTGCCCCCCTTCACCATATTTTTAGAACGTCATCCCCCCCCCCTTCCTACCAAAAATTTGGCCCGTGCCCCCCTTCACCGTATTTTCAGAACGTCAGCCCCCCCCCCCCCTCATATTTCCTATGTTAAAATCCTCCACCCCTACACAGTATACGTAAAAATGGAAGGTAGATTTAATAGCATATACTAAAACAAATCTAGACATCCACATAAAACATGATTTGTGGGTCTACTTCTATATCTATAAAAGACGATGTATGTCTGTATGTATGTCCGTTCTTTATGCGTTCGCGAACGGTCCATCCGATTGAGATGAAATTTTCTACATGTCTTCTTTTCATTCTCGTGCAGCCAACTGTCATAGTTTATTAATGTACAATCAGCTATTTACTTACTAAAATTTAATATTTTAATATCTTATTCATTTATATATAGCGAGGGGACTTAACTGAAGAAAAGTTATTTCAAGGGGCATAACTTTTAATAGCATAGCTATATATTTTATATATAGATTGTTGCATTGTTTGCAAAGATTTATAATTGTCTACAGTTATTTACGGGCATATGAGTTTTAATAAATAATGATATACTCTTTTAGGCATTTTCAAAGTTTTCATAAAAATAATGCATCTTATTTAAATAGTGAAAATTTTCTAACTCATCTTTTTATTTTCTTCAACAGCACATTAATTTTTGTTAACATTCTCATATGTATGGCGCGTTACACCCACGTTGGGTATTTATGATGCCCATGTTAAACATTTCCTCAACGAGTTACTTTTCATACATTTTAATGCTTATTGTTCTTTTGTTGTCAAAGAATTGCTTCATAAGAGATGTTGAATGAAAGAATGAATGAGAGGAAATAGAGAAGAAGGGCAGAATGTAGGACGGGCCTGCGAAAGATTTTCGTTCGTTAAAAAAAAAAAAGTAATTTTTTTTTTGGAGAGAAAGTTAGTTGCATATCGTTTGCAGTACCCTGCAGTCAACCCATTGTCCACCATTTATTGGCTGTTCATGATATCTTGGTAAGTTTACTTTAGATAGATCTCTTCCAATCATATTTTCTACTATCAATCTATCTATTCTTCTATTCTATCTATATTTTTAACGGGAACGGGCCAAACATAGACAGACAGACAGACAGACAGACAGACAGACAGACAGACAGACAGACAGACAGACAGACAGACAGACAGTCGGGAACGGGAACGAGATCTTATATGACTACTTGTATGAATTAAATGAGATGCTCCCCACCAGGGCCTGGGCGAAGTCGGGCCGGGTCGGACAGACAGACAGACAGACAGATAGACAGACAGACAGATAGTCGGGAACGGTAGCTTATAGGACTACTTATATGAATTAAATGAGATGCTCCCGATCAGGGACTGGGTGAAGCCGGGCCGAGTCAGACAGACAGACAGACAGACAGACAGACAGACAGACAGATAGACAGACATACAAACAGATAGTCGGGAACGGGAGCTTATATGACTACTTATATGAATTAAATGAGATGATCCCCACCACGAGCTGGGAGAAGCCGGGCCGGGTCAGACAGACAGACAGACAGACAGACAAGCAGACAGACAGACAGACAGACAGACATATAGATAGATAGATAGATAGATAGATAGATAGATAGATAGATAGATATATAGATAGATAGATAAATAGATAGATATATCTTCCGGGGGGGGAATTCCCAACTGGTTGAGAACCACTGCACTAGAGGGATACAATGATATGTTAGAAGCACCAGTACAGATCATCCGAAGAAAACTAAACAGGTTTCATAGAATCAAGAAGTGGGAAGAGGGTTTTGAACTTCGATGGATCAACACAAATCCTATTAACATTATAAAAGAAATAGAGAAAAAGTAACATACACTTTTTAAAAAGGGTGGGGGGGGGGATAGATAGATAGAGAGAGAGAGAGAGAGAGAGAGAGAGAGAGAGAGAGAGAGAGAGAGAGATGTAAATATGAGAAGAGAGATATAAAAGAGAGCGAGGGAGAGAGAGAGAGGGAGAGAGAAAGATAGAGAGAGAGAGGGACAGAGACGTAACACACAAGGAGAAAAGAACGAAAGAAAGGAACAAACTTTATTTTCAGAGGGTTAAGAATTGGGCACGGAGGCCGAAATAATGGCAGAACAGAGATGAATAATTCCGGAAGGCCCTAGGGCAGTGGTTCTCAACCTTTCTTGACCCGTGCCCCCCTTCACCATATTTTCAGAACGTCATTCCCCCTTTTCGTATTTCCTACCTAAAAATACCACACCCACCCCTACACAGTATACGTAATAATGGAAGCTAAATTTAATAGCACATACTAAAACAAGTCTAGACATCCACATAAAACATGGTTTGTGGGTCTACTTACTTTATAAATTGAATTTTAGAAGGGTGAGACGTACAGAACCGTACATTATGAAGGGAAAAACAATATCAAGTAATCTGTTCTTGTATTAACGCGATCTTGAAATAATCTTAATTTCCCCCCCCCCCCCCCCCGGAAACCCTAAAATTCCCCCCTCCCCGGGGGGGGGGGGAATTCCACACCGGTTGAGAACCATTGCCATAGAGGGAGATGCAGGAGATGGCAACAGCTAAGAGGGCTTGATGTGAGTTGCTTGCGGGCCTATGCTCCTTCGGGTGTCACACAACAGAGGAATAGATAGAAGAACATAGGATGCAACGTTTAATGCAACATTTCTTCCCCCAATGTATAAAAAAAACCAAAGTGAAGAGCAAGACAACTGGAAACAGCTATGAATTATTCAACACGTTTAATGGAATTTAAAAGAAAAACAAACCGAATTTATTTAATGAGATGTATATTTACGGACCGAATTTACAGAGGCAAAATAATCTATTTACATCATTTTCAAGAGTAGGGTACAATGCACCGGTTCCCATAATGATATCGTCAGTGCATATATATATATATATATATATATATATATATATATATATATATATATATATATATATATATATATATATATATATATATATATATATATATGTGTGTGTGTGTGTGTGTGTGTGTGTGTGTGTGTGTCTTCTTATCCTTAAGGAATACGTCAATAGCGATCTATTGCTGGCGTGCCTGCTTATTCATACACATTTATGTTATCATAAATCACCACGCTATTGTTCTATCCTTGGTTTTTTTATGTACAGACTGCATTGTTTTCCTCAAGGCGAAACTAGCTGGAGCAATGAACGATAATGCATGAGATTTTTCTGTAAAATGGCCATTACTTGTCTCACAGCTCCCAGCGGCACGAAACGACAACATTCTGTCCCTCTATCTCACAGTGATACCGTATTCTGTTGTCTAGATTGAGATGTTCCGTATTTGTAGCTATTGAACTTGCCAACAAACACAACACAATATAAAAATGCATTCGCATAGTAATCAAATTATGCTGTGAGATGACTTCTTTGAAAATGGACATCACTGATTCTTGTAATTCGTGTTCATTTTCCACCCGCATGGCTTTGTTTGGGGACGGGAGCAGGGGAGGATGTTGTTATTGATATCTCGGTTGAGGAGCCCGCAACTTTCTGCCTGGTAGTGAGTGATATTTGCGTGTGCTTGTCAGATGTCTTTCGGCTTCTGGTTTTGGGGAAAACAATAATTTCCCTAATATCGTAAAGAGCCGGAAGACCAAACTAGATTAACGGTTTCGTTTGTGGAGCCTGTCCCGCAGCCAATTGAATGGCAGCCTCACGTGTGCTCATGTTATGAAATTATCATAATTCCAAGCATGTTTGTCGTTTCTTGTAGTCTGGTGCTATCTCTGTGCTATATCTATACTTGAGCCACTTTTCTTGTGTATATTTGATGTCGGTGCTACCTCTGTTCCAGAGCTACATTTCTTGTGTATATTTGATGTCGGTGCTACCTCTGTTCCAGAGCTACATTTCTTGTGTATATTTGATGTCGGTGCTATATCTGTTCCTGAGATACTTTTATTGTGTATATTTGATGTCGGTGCGACCTCTGTCCTGTGCTACATTTATTGTGTATATTTGATGTCGGTGCTACCTCTGTCTCGTGCTACATTTATTGTGTATATTTGATGTCGGTGCTACCTCTGTCCCGTGCTACATTTCTTGTGTATATTTGATGTCGGTGCTACCTCTGTTCCAGAGCTACATTTCTTGTGTATATTTGATGTCGGTGCTACCTCTGTCCCGTGCTACATGTCTTGTGTATATTTGATGTCGGTGCTATATCTGTTCCTGAGATACTTTTATTGTGTATATTTGATGTCGGTGCGACCTCTGTCCTGTGCTACATTTATTGTGTATATTTGATGTCGGTGCTACCTCTGTCCTGTGCTACATTTATTGTGTATATTTGATGTCGGTGCTACCTCTGTCCCGTGCTACATTTCTTGTGTATATTTGATGTCGGTGCTATATCTGTTCCTGAGATACTTTTATTGTGTATATTTGATGTCGGTGCGACCTCTGTCCTGTGCTACATTTATTGTGTATATTTGTTGTTGTTGCTACCTCTGCCCTGTGCTACATTTCTTGTGTATATTTGTTGTCGGTGCTATATCTGTTCCTGAGATACTTTTATTGTGTATATTTGTTGTCTATGCTACCTCTGCCCGTGCTACACTTCTTGTGTATATTTGTTGTTGGTGCTACCTCTGTCCCGTGCTACATTTCTTGTGTATATTTGTTGTTGGTGCTACCTCTGTCCCGTGCTACATTTATTGCGTATATTTGATGTCGGTGCTACCTCTGTCCCGTGCTACATTTATTGCGTATATTTGATGTCGGTGCTACCTCTGTCCCGTGCTACATTTATTGCGTATATTTGATGTCGGTGCTAGCTCTGTCCCGTGCTACATTTCTTGTGTATATTTGTTGTCGGTGCTATATCTGTTCCTGGGATACTTTTATTGTGAATATTTGTTGTTGTTACTACCTCTGTCCCGTGCTACATTTCTTGTGTATATTTGTTGTTGGTGCTACCCCTGTCCCGTGCTACATTTCTTGTGTATATTTGATGTCGGTGCTATATCTGTTCCTGAGATACTTTTATTGTGTATATTTGATGTCGGTGCTACCTCTGTCCCGTGCTACATTTATTGCGTATATTTGATGTTGGTGCTACCTCTGTCCCGTGCTACATTTATTGTGTATATTTGTTGTTGTTGCTACCTCTGTCCTGTGCTACATTTCTTGTGTATATTTGGTCTGTAAGGTGTGGAATGCGCCTGGCCCTGCAGCCAGCAGGGTTAGGATCGGCTAGCCTCTCCCAGGAGGGGTGAAGAGCGAAAATTAGTAGCCTGCCGATGACCCGCAGACTACACAAGTCAACCCCCACCTCCACGTGGTGCAGACCGGGCAACCATGACCGCGAGGTCATGGGCTAACGGGGCTATGGCTCGCCATAGGGGATGGACTCCCTGTGGTCAGATTAGTGTCCTAAACCTGCGACTGGCCTAGCAAGCCGGCAGGGGATCTTCATACTGCTCGTAGAAAAACTATGAAGTATAAACGGCTGATAGGGTAGATAGAAACAAGCTGTGGGAAATCCTTAAACAATATGGAGTGAGTACACATCTAACAAACCTATGTAGAAGTTTATACGACAACAGTGAATGCATAGTGAGAGCAACTGGAGGACACTCAGAACCCTTCACCATAAGATCTGGAGTACGACAAGGTTGTGTCCTGTCCCCTCTCTTGTTCATAACATATATAGACAACATATGTAAAGAAACCAGCCAAGCAGAGACAGCAAGAATACCGCATGACGAGAACACAGAAGAAGAACCATCTGCAAATCTAACCATTAGAGAACTCCTGTTTGCGG
Organism: Cepaea hortensis; assembly: GCA_963921405.1. Classification (NCBI taxonomy): domain Eukaryota; kingdom Metazoa; phylum Mollusca; class Gastropoda; order Stylommatophora; family Helicidae; genus Cepaea; species Cepaea hortensis. The sequence goes on from OY992885.1 coordinate 30,842,230, forward strand.
ACGACCAAGCACTAATAGCAAAATCAGAAGCTGAATTACAAGACCACATGAATAGTCTAAACGAAATGTGTAGGGAACATAACATGAAAATTAGCACAAGCAAAACAGAGGTAATGACTATAACTAAAGAAGAACAAACAGCAACAATTCACCTAAACGAACATCCCTTGAAACAAGTAAAGAGCTTCAAGTACCTAGGAAGTATAATATCATCAAATGGCAGATCAGAAGAAGAGATCGAAAATAGGTGCAATAAGGCAAATCAACTCATTGGACAAATGGCACCAATACTAAAGAACAAACATGTATCAATAACTACTAAGAAAGCACTTTACAACACAATCTTCCTACCAACTCTGTGCTACCAATGCCAAACCTGGACAATGACAGAAAAAGAGAAAAGAAAAATCACAACAACAGAAATGAGGTTCCTGAGAAGAATACTCAACGTATCAAGAAGAGATAAGATCAGAAATGAAGAAATCAGGACTAAAGTGGGGGTTAAAGCTGCTCTAGATTTTATTAGAAAGCAGCAAGTCAAATGGTTTGGCCATGCAAGTCGGCTACCAGTCAACAGCATGCCACAACAGGCAATGACGTACAGACCAGATGGAAACAGAGGAAGAGGCCGACCACGTAAACGCTGGACGGAGGGAATAACAGAATCCATGGGAATGTCGATATACGAAGCCCATAACCGGGCACTCTCACGAAGTTTATACTTCACCTCGACACCGCAAGGTACAAGAGGAACATGATGAGATGAGATGAGATTTGAGATACTTTCATTGTGTATATTTGATGTCGGTGCTACCTCTGTCCCGTGCTACATTTATTGTGTATATTTGTTGTTGTTGCTACCTCTGTCCTGTGCTACATTTCTTGTGTATATTTGTTGTCGGTGCTATATCTGTTCCTGAGATACTTTTATTGTGTATATTTGTTGTCTATGCTACCTCTGCCCGTGCTACATTTCTTGTGTATATTTGTTGTTGGTGCTACCTCTGTTCCCTGCTACATTTCTTGTGAATATTTGTTGTTGTTACTACCTCTGTCCCGTGCTACATTTCTTGTGTATATTTGATGTCGGTGCTATATTTGTTCCTGAGATACTTTTATTGTGTATATTTGATGTCGGTGCTACCTCTGTCCTGTGCTACATTTATTGTGTATATTTGATGTCGGTGCTACCTCTGTCCCGTGCTACATTTCTTGTGTATATTTGATGTCGGTGCTATATCTGTTCCTGAGATACTTTTATTGTGTATATTTGATGTCGGTGCGACCTCTGTCCTGTGCTACATTTATTGTGTATATTTGTTGTTGTTGCTACCTCTGCCCTGTGCTACATTTCTTGTGTATATTTGTTGTCGGTGCTATATCTGTTCCTGAGATACTTTTATTGTGTATATTTGTTGTCTATGCTACCTCTGCCCGTGCTACACTTCTTGTGTATATTTGTTGTTGGTGCTACCTCTGTCCCGTGCTACATTTCTTGTGTATATTTGTTGTTGGTGCTACCTCTGTCCCGTGCTACATTTATTGCGTATATTTGATGTCGGTGCTACCTCTGTCCCGTGCTACATTTATTGCGTATATTTGATGTCGGTGCTACCTCTGTCCCGTGCTACATTTATTGCGTATATTTGATGTCGGTGCTAGCTCTGTCCCGTGCTACATTTCTTGTGTATATTTGTTGTCGGTGCTATATCTGTTCCTGGGATACTTTTATTGTGAATATTTGTTGTTGTTACTACCTCTGTCCCGTGCTACATTTCTTGTGTATATTTGTTGTTGGTGCTACCCCTGTCCCGTGCTACATTTCTTGTGTATATTTGATGTCGGTGCTATATCTGTTCCTGAGATACTTTTATTGTGTATATTTGATGTCGGTGCTACCTCTGTCCCGTGCTACATTTATTGCGTATATTTGATGTTGGTGCTACCTCTGTCCCGTGCTACATTTATTGTGTATATTTGTTGTTGTTGCTACCTCTGTCCTGTGCTACATTTCTTGTGTATATTTGAGATACTTTTATTGTGTATATTTGATGTCGGTGCTACCTCTGTCCCGTGCTACATTTATTGTGTATATTTGTTGTTGTTGCTACCTCTGTCCTGTGCTACATTTCTTGTGTATATTTGTTGTCGGTGCTATATCTGTTCCTGAGATACTTTTATTGTGTATATTTGTTGTCTATGCTACCTCTGCCCGTGCTACATTTCTTGTGTATATTTGTTGTTGGTGCTACCTCTGTTCCCTGCTACATTTCTTGTGATTATTTGTTGTTGTTACTACCTCTGTCCCGTGCTACATTTCTTGTGTATATTTGATGTCGGTGCTATATTTGTTCCTGAGATACTTTTATTGTGTATATTTGATGTCGGTGCTACCCCTGTTCATGTGCTATTTCTACCATTATGCTACACGTACATCTATATTTGAACTACTTGTGCAGTGTATTACCTTTGTCAGTACTGCCATTTCGTATCCTGAACATATTTTCTCAACATCTTTTCAATGCTCTCTTGTTCATGCCGAAACAGCGCAACAACATACCTATCCTTTCTCTCACTTATCACCAGCACAACATTATTGTGAAACACATCTTTTCGAGAACCGTTCCATCCAGAACTCAGCACTCAGAGTTCTTTTAAAAAAAGAAGTCCCCCTACCAGCATACAGGCACCATCATAATCTTAAAGACGGATTATTCAAGAGTAAATAAGGTCAGCTTTCTCCGAGTCAAATTCAGCGACCGTTGTTTGTCCTTGTCCACGGTGTAAGACCAGCTTGTATTTGCTTCAAACTCCGTGACTATCATCTATCAATGCCACCTTCTTCATCCCAGACGGCCTCTGCTACAGGAGGCGAAGTGCTATTTAAGTCATCATCTACAACTGTGTGGCATGAAATGCATCGTTGAAACAGGCTAATGCTTGGCCGACAGATCTAGGCAACATCTCGAGAACAGTAACATTAGGATTCATAAACCAGTGTCTACACATTTCACAAGTGCGGATCACAATAGGGTATGCGATCCAGTTCACTGCTGTCAAATCATGCATATCGCATGCAAGAGATGGCAAGACTCACAAAAATTGTTTCATTTAATGTTGGGGGTGTCTTTTGCTGACGTCCACAGCATTTCGGCAGTTTAATATATCCACATTAAAAAACGGACCCCCTCATTAGTTTATTATTTCAGCTGTTCTTTTATGAGTATCTTTCAGTTTCTTTGCACTGTGATAATCTCATGCCAAAAGGTAGAGATTGACTTATTTCCCACCCGCCACCGACATTGCGAAAACTTTTCATGCTGTGTCACTTTCTGTCATCCTACATACGGGACACATGGCTCACAGCTTTTTCTAGGATTTAGACGCTTCTGGGACCGATGTTTTAAAGTTTACGTGACGTTTTTGTAGCGTTTTTAGTGTAGTTGCATCAGTATCCATTTGTTGTGTTTTACGCGTGTGTGTGTGTGCGTGTGTGTGTGTGTGTGTGTGTGCGCGCGCTAATGAATGCTTTTAAGCCGCAACGTCAATTATGACAGTTGTGGATGTATTCTTGTAAACGTTGCCAGGTCCACTTTCCACATTTGTTGATTTATACACTTCTCTTACAGTGCTAGGGCTGTTATATTAGCAACTTTTGTAGCGTTATCTATGCCAGTCTGTGACTGCGTTTCTTCCACCAATGAGCAATATCTATATTCGACCTACCAGTATATTTGTTGTATATTAGTTTTACCAGTACTACCTATGTTACTGAGTTACCTTCACCAGTCTGCTATATCACCGCAGCCCTCTATCTATCATTGTGCTGCAGCTATATTTCAATTACTTTTGTACTGTTATAGAGTGGTATTCATACCAGCACAACATGCTGCAGCTATATTTGAATATTGATTTTACATTGTTATAGCGAGATATCTATGCCAGGGCTACATGTTGAAGCTATGTTTAAATTGCTTTTGTATTGTTTTTCCCTGTACAGTGAAAATATTTTCAGAAATGTAGAGGATATAAATGGAATCAGCATTGGAGGACGAAACATCAATAACATTAGATATGCAGATGATACAGTATTAATTGCAGACAATGCGCAGGACCTGCAACAATTAGTAAATGCGGTTGTTGTACACAGTGAGCAACTGGGGTTAGAATTAAATTGTAAAAAGACTCAGGTTATGGTCGTCACTAGGAAGAAAGAAGTGCCACAATGTAATATACAAGTAAATGGAAATATTCTTCAACAAGTGAATCGGTACAATTATCTTGGAACAGTCATAACATCTGATGGGAGACGCCTTGAAGAGATTAGAACAAGAATCGCCATGGCGAAAGTAGCCTTTAGCAAGATGAAAAACATTTTGACCAATAAAAAGATGTCAATTGAAACGAGAAAAAGAGTGTTGAGGGGATACATAGAGCCTGTTCTTTTGTATGGATGTGAAACTTGGACAATGAGCAGTCAAGCTGAACAACATCTGATGGCTGCAGAAATGTGGTTTCTGAGGAAAATGAAAAGAATACCATGGACAGACAGAAAAACCAATGACCAAGTACTACAGCAGACAAATGAACATCGTAAACTGATTAGAGAAATTAGACGTAGACAGTCAAAATTTTGTGGACATGTTATGAGAAGAAATGGATTAGAGAACTTGTGACAACTGGCAAGATCGAGGGGAACAGACCAAGAGGAAGACCGAGAGGAAAATACCTGGATGGCTTGGCCACATGGCATGGACGAGACAGGAACACTGAGCTGATCCACGACACTGGTGATCGAGTGAAATGGCGAGTCATGACCGCTCACGCTTTCCGGCATGGCACATGATTGATTGATTGATTGTTATAGCGAGGTGTCTATGCAAGTGCTACACGCTGCAGCTATATTTGAATTGCTTTTATATTGTTATAGCGAGGTCTCCATACCAGTGCTACATGTTGAAGTTATATTTGAATTGCCTTTATATTGTTATAGCGTGGTACCCATGCCAGTATTATATACTACAATAGACTTGTGTGACCCAGGAGTAGTGAATACACCCGATTCCAAGTCAGACGCAGACTATTTGGGGGAAGATCGCTTTGCGTTGATTTTCACTACAGTATAAGCGTCGGCCGTTCAGAAAGCAATGGTAAACTACTGAAATTAACACTGTCTAATAAATAACACAAGCCAATAAATGCTATTGCAATAAATTATAAGTTATAAATAAATTATGCCTATAGGTAATGTTTCATCGCCAGCGGTCCTAAGGTTTGCACTGCATCGATCTATGCTTGGGGAAATGGGAGCATTTTGATAGTATCTGTATGCAATAACATCGATCCATTGCACACCAACCATTTCAAAGGAAACGTATAGTATTTCAAGTAAACATACATATATTATAGTCAAGGTCATGTAGTCATCTCTTTTTTTGCCCTTCGGTCGCCTTGAACTCAAGCGAAGCCCACAAGGTGACTACTATTTCTAGTGCACTGGACTAATTTTTGTTTGAGGTTTAGCTTTCCCTATTACTAGTTTCCCTAGCCATTAGGCGAACCCACTCTAACCTCTGAGGTACTTGTAATTTACGTCCCCGTGTTAAGGACGAGAAGTCTACAACTGACCCGTGCAGGGGACCTTACGTGCCTACCTCAGAGTCATCGCAAAAACACAACATCCACTGCATAGTGAAATTAAGAAGGTAAATGGTAGCAAATTAATCAGATGAAAGTCGTGGATGGGTCAAGGCGAAGACGTTCTTCAACAGGTGTGTTCACGTGAGGACTTAGAACCTGGCGAGGAGTGGGTACACGTGCCAACAGAGTTATGTACGTTCTTGTCAGTTTGCATTCAACTAGACAGAAAATGCAAAGAAAATCCGGCTGCTGTGGTGGCGGAAGTACAGGCTTTGATCTTCGAGAACACTTTAAAGGATGATGCTGTAATTTACAGAGGATTCGGTCGTTCGACTCCTGATAAGTTCGTGGGATTTTACGGCTCAGGCTTGAGGGAGAATTATGAAGGAAGATTCTGGTGCTTTTGCCTTGACCACAAGTAGCCTGACTATGGAGGCCATGGCAGTAAGTAAAGAAATAACATGGCTCGAGACACAGACATTCACTCGGACACGCATCATTAGTGACTCAATGAGTATGCCCAGGAAGATAGAGATGGGTTTGATTCGAAGACCGTGGTTGGTGCCTCTGGGGCGGTTGGGGCTGGCAAAGATTAGTTTAATTTTCGTGCCAGGGCATGCAGGTGTAGAAGGAAATGAGCAAGCTGACAGGATTGTGCGTAAGGCTACTGTGGAGGGCGAACGAGCCATGGGCTAGGCTGGTATACTGAATGATCTACGAGAAATAAGACTTTTGCGAGAATCATGTGATGACTGAATTTACAGCCATGGCCAGACTGCGAGAACAGCAAGTTAAAAGAGGTGTTGCCAGACAAGAACACTACGCAGGAAGCCAAAGAAGATTGATAAACCAACACAGAACTGGCGTCGTTAGCCGCTACATGCTGCGGGATTTACTGAGGAGGGGATCCGAGCACTTATGGACTGAATGGTTCGATGTGCAATGAGGGTGATCTGTCGACTAACTTGCTTTCCTTGTTTCTTAATGGCAGTGACATATAGGTCGTCGACGGTAGCCATTTCCTCTAGAAAGAGATCATCTACCGTCCCGAGCTTGGAGCCACGACCAACAACTATCTGTAGGCTGTTCTCACGCTCAAGTAGCCACTTGCACCCGTGGTATCACGTGACCCTGTTTGGTGGACCAAACGCCTATTCCATCTTCTGGTAGATTCACAATCCGATCTTCTCCGGCGCTACGTAGTTCTCTAACACCGTGTTGTCGGCTTCCTTGAATGTGATATGAGAGGAGATTGAGCACGTCTGGAATTATTCGTGGGCCATGAAAGTAATTCTTTTCACCCCAAAGCAAATTAACATACATACCATAGTACTACGATCGCGATTAAGATTGTAGGCGTTATAAGTATGTTTATAATTATAACCAGCTATGTGGCAAAGGGGTCGCGCAAACCGTGTTCGAAACACCTGTGCGGGCGATTTGGCAACAGACTGTCTTGCGTTGGTTTTTATATTTTTTTTTTGGGTATGAGTCCCGGTCGTTCAGAAAGCAATGGCAAACTAATGAACGTAAACTTGCCTAGAAATCACAAAATGCTGGGATTGACTGCAACGTCCTGTAATGCATTTAAACTGTTTAATATAGGTATAATAATCCAGGCTGTGACGTGTTCTGTGCAGAGCTTTACTCCCATAACAGTTTTTCCATACTTGCATTGACTTATATAGTTCAATAAGCATCTGAAATTTACGGACAATGCATATGAAAAGCATAAATAAGAGCATACAGATACGACAACATACAGTTACGACAGCATACAGTTACAACAGCATACAGTTACAACACCATACAGTTACAACACCATACAGTTACAACACCATACAGTTACAACACCATACAGTTAAAACAACATACAGTTACAACACCATACAGTTACAACTACATACAGTTACAACAACATACAGTTACAACTACATACAGTTACAACAACATACAGTTACAACAGCATACAGTTACAACTACATACAGTTACAACAACATACAGTTACAACAGCATACAGTTACAACTACATACAGTTACAGCATACAGTTACAACAGCATACAGTTACAACTACATACAGTTACAACAACATACAGTTACAACAGCATACAGTTACAACAGCATACAGTTACAACACCATACAGTTACAACAAAATACAGTTACAACAACATACAGTTACAACAACATACAGTTACAACAGCATACAGTTACAACACCATACAGTTACAACAACATACAGTTACAACAACATACAGTTACAACACCACACAGTTACAACAACACACAGTTACGACAGCATACAGTTACAACACCATACAGTAACGACAACATACAGTTACAACACCATACAGTTACAACACCATACAGTTACAACTACATACAGTTACAACACCATACAGTTACAACACCATACAGTTACAACAACATACAGTTACAACACCATACAGTTACAACACCATACAGTTACAACACCATACAGTTACAACACCATACAGTTACAACTACATACAGTTACAACACCATACAGTTACAACACCATACAGTTACACCAACATACAGTTACAACACCATACAGTTACAACACCATACAGTTACAACACCATACAGTTACAACACCATACAGTTACAACAACATACAGTTACAACAACATACAGTTACAACACCATACAGTTACAACAACATACAGTTACAACAGCATACAGTTACAACACCATACAGTTACAACAACATACAGTTACAACACCATACAGTTACAACACCATACAGTTACAACAACATACAGTTACAACAACATACAGTTACAACAGCATACAGTTACAACACCATACAGTTACAACACCATACAGTTACAACACCATACAGTTACAACAACATACAGTTACAACAACATACAGTTACAACACCATACAGTTACAACAACATACAGTTACAACACCATACAGTTACAACAACATACAGTTACAACAGCAAACACTTACAACAGCATACAGTTACAACACCATACAATTACGATAGCATACTGTTACAACAGCAAACGGTTACACTATCATACAGTTACACAAGCATACAGTTACCACAGTATACAGTTAGAATGATTTCTCAATTGAAGAAACATTAACAGGCAACTATGTACACCATCCAGACACATAACTGTGTACAACATCCAGACACATAACTGTGTACAACATCCACACACATAACTGTGTACAGCATCCACACACATAACTATGTACACCATCCAGACACATAACTGTGTACAACATCCACACAGATAACTGTGTACAGCATCCAGACACATAACTGTGTAAAACATCCACACACATAACTGTGCACAACATCCACACACATAAATGTGTACAAAATCCACACACATAACTGTGTACAACATTCACACACATAACTGTGTACAACATCCACACACATAACTGTGTACAACATCCACACACATAACTGTGTACAACATCCACACACATAACTGTGTACAAAAACCACACACATAACTGTGTACAAAACTCACACACATAACTGTGTACAACATCCACACACATAACTGTGTACAAAACCCACACACATAACTGTGTACAACATACAGTAACGACAACATACAGTTACAACACCATACAGTTACAACACCATACAGTTACAACTACATACAGTTACAACACCATACAGTTACAACACCATACAGTTACAACAACATACAGTTACAACACCATACAGTTACAACACCATACAGTTACAACACCATACAGTTACAACACCATACAGTTACAACTACATACAGTTACAACACCATACAGTTACAACACCATACAGTTACACCAACATACAGTTACAACACCATACAGTTACAACACCATACAGTTACAACACCATACAGTTACAACACCATACAGTTACAACAACATACAGTTACAACAACATACAGTTACAACACCATACAGTTACAACAACATACAGTTACAACAGCATACAGTTACAACACCATACAGTTACAACAACATACAGTTACAACACCATACAGTTACAACACCATACAGTTACAACAACATACAGTTACAACAACATACAGTTACAACAGCATACAGTTACAACACCATACAGTTACAACACCATACAGTTACAACACCATACAGTTACAACAACATACAGTTACAACAACATACAGTTACAACACCATACAGTTACAACAACATACAGTTACAACACCATACAGTTACAACAACATACAGTTACAACTACATACAGTTACAACAACATACAGTTACAACAGCATACAGTTACAACAGCAAACACTTACAACAGCATACAGTTACAACACCATACAATTACGATAGCATACTGTTACAACAGCAAACGGTTACACTATCATACAGTTACACAAGCATACAGTTACCACAGTATACAGTTAGAATGATTTCTCAATTGAAGAAACATTAACAGGCAACTATGTACACCATCCAGACACATAACTGTGTACAACATCCAGACACATAACTGTGTACAACATCCACACACATAACTGTGTACAGCATCCACACACATAACTATGTACACCATCCAGACACATAACTGTGTACAACATCCACACAGATAACTGTGTACAGCATCCAGACACATAACTGTGTAAAACATCCACACACATAACTGTGCACAACATCCACACACATAAATGTGTACAAAATCCACACACATAACTGTGTACAACATTCACACACATAACTGTGTACAACATCCACACACATAACTGTGTACAACATCCACACACATAACTGTGTACAACATCCACACACATAACTGTGTACAAAAACCACACACATAACTGTGTACAAAACTCACACACATAACTGTGTACAACATCCACACACATAACTGTGTACAAAACCCACACACATAACTGTGTACAACATCCACACACATAACTGTGTACAACATCCACACACATAACTGTGTACAACATCCACACACATAACTGTGTACAAAACCCACACACATAACTGTGTACAAAACTCACACACATAACTGTGTACAACATCCACACACATAACTGTGTACAAAACCCACACACATAACTGTGTACAACATCCACACACATAACTGTGTACAACATCCACACACATAACTGTGTATAAAACCCACACACATAACTGTGTACAAAACCCACACACATAACTGTGTACAACATCCACACACATAACTGTGTACAACATCCACACATTTACACACACGTACACACACACGTACACACACACACACACATACATACATACTTACATACACACAAGCACCTATAAGCAGCATCAACACTCACACATGTAAACAACATCGACGCTCACATCTGTGAACAACATCAACGCTCAAATAATATGTAAACAACATCAAGACACACACATTTGTAAACATCACCAAAACACACATTTGAAAATAAATAGCGTCATCATAGGCATTTGTAAACAGTAACAACCGAAACACTTGTAAATAAAACCAGCGCGAAAGCTGTACGCATCACCAACACAACAACTATTGTTAAAAACAAAAAAACATCCAGAAACACCATCATAAAGAAATCCTCATCTCATCTCTCATCTCATCATGTTCCTCTTGTACCTTGCGGTGTCGAGGTGAAGTATAAACGGCGGGAGCTGATCGAAATGGAGGAACGGGAGCGTACATAGAATACCCAAACAATACTAGGGACACGGCCAGAATTCCAACGGGAAAGTACTGCCATAACTATGATGCTGAAATTGAGGCAATCAAGATAGCAGCAGAGACATTACACAATATCAGCCATGGTACACATCCTGTGGTGATATTGACAGATGCAAAATCAGTAATAGAGGCGCTCTTGTCTGGGAAATTGCCAGTTCTAAGAACACTACTTTCTGAACTTAGCAGACAGCATAAGGTCACCATATAGTGGATACCATCCCATTGTGGAGTACCCGGAAACGACAGAGCTGATCGGTTGGCTAAGAAAGGAGCAAAAGAAGAACAACCTGATGTGCCCATTACATACACCAAAAGACAAAACAATTATCAAATCAGTCAGGAGGCCACCAAACCCTACTCAAGACGACTACCATGTTATGGATAGACCAGAACAAGTCATTATTCTGTGCCTCAGAACAAGACACAATAGATTACGCAACCACATGTATACAAAATTCAAGATTGGTGACTCAGCCATGTGCACATGTGGTTTGGCGTCGCAGACAGTAGAGCACATACTCCAGGACTGCCCAAACTACAACATATCCAGCCCACCTTCTTGCCCAGAGAAACAACAGTGGAAGATAAACTCTATGGACCGGTGAATGAATTAAAAAAGACTGTTAGATTCATACAAGAGACAACATTGCAGTTATAGACATATTTCAGGCGAACGAAAGAAGAAGATGAAGAAGAACAGCGGGAGAGTACAAGCTTATGGACTTCATGTAACGATATTCCCATGGCCTCTGTTATTCCCTGCGTCCATCGTTTACGTGGTCGACCTCTTCCTCTGTTTCCCTCTGGTCTGAACATCATTGCTTGTTGTGGTATACTGTAAGTTGGTAACCTAATTGCATGGCCAAACCATTTGACTTGCTGCCTTCTAATAAAATCTGGTGCAGCTATAACCCCCACTTTAGTCCTGATTTCTTCATTTCTGATCTTATCTCGTCTTGATACATTGAGTATTCTTCTCAGGAATCTCATTTCTGTTGTTGTGATTTTTCTTTTCTCTTTTTCTGTCATTGTCCAGTTTTGACATTGGTTCATAGAGTTGGTAGGAAGATTGTGGTGTAAAGTGTTTTCTTAGTAGTTATTGATGCATGTTTGTTCTTTAGTATTGGTGCCATTTGTCCAATGTGTTGGTTTGCCTTATTGCATCTATTTTCGATCTCGTCTTCTGATTTGCCATTTGATGATATTATACTTCCTAGGTACTTGAAACTCTTTACTTGTTTCAAGGGATGTTCGTTTAGGTGAACATCAAGAAACACAATAAAAATCACGCAAAGAAACACACAAATATACAGCATTAAAACTCACAGCTGTAAACAACATACATTCACAATCCCAAGTGTAAACAGCATCAATGAACACGACTGTATATAAAATGGACAGACAACTGTACATAATATAAAATACATAACTATAAACAATATTACTAAACACAACTGTAAACACTATTAATACACGTAACTATAAACCATGTTAATGCAAGCAAATAAACAATAATAATACACACAACTATGTTTTGCGTATCCTTTTACAGGACTTAGCTGTCAACAGCAGCATCTTTCAGCTGTCTGTTGATCTCTTGGCAAGATTACGCTCAGTAGTTTGCCATTGCTTTCTGAGCGGCCGGCTCAGTATCCGCAAGTCACGAGCGGGGGTCGAACCACCTCAGTTCTCGCTCCGCTGCGAGACTCTGCGTGATAAACGGGATTACAGAGAGAAAGTGTTGTAACCCCACAGCCAGAGAGACCGACACACAACTATAAGCAACATAAATACACAACAACATTAAACACATTGAATACACACAGCTGTAAACAATATAAATACACACAACTGTAAACAATATGAATCCACACAGCTGTAAACAATATGAATCCACACAGCTGTACAAAATATGAATACACACAGCTGTAAACAATATGATTACACACAGCTGTAAACAATATGAATCCACACAGCTGTAAACAATATGAACACACACAGCTGTAAACAATATGAACACACACAGCTGTAAACAATATGAATACACACAGCTGTAAACAACATGAATACACATAGCAGAAAACAATATGAATAGCTGTAAACAATATCAATATACACAAATGTAGACAATATTAACACATACAATCGTAAACGATATTGATATAAACAACTCTAAACCACATTAAAACAGAAATAAACAGCTTTAGGTAACACTAATACACATACATAACTAGTTGTAAACATTATCAACACCCACATAACCAGCTGTAAACAATTGTATCACAAACAACCAATTCTAAACAATATTAATACACACACACACACATACACACACAAAAGTTATAAATAACATCAGTACACCCATAAACCACAGTAACCGATACCAACACACACAAACAGCTGTAAACAACATCAGTACACATATCAATCAATCAATCATGTGCCATGCCGGAAAGCGTGGGCGGTCATGATTCGCCATTTCACTCGATCACCAGAGTCGTGGATAAGCTCAGTGTACCTGTCTCGTCCATGCCATGTGGCCGATGTAAATAAAATCGATGCATTTAAACAACTATAAATTACATTAATACAACTCAAAAACAACTACAACAAACATTGTCACATAAACACACACAATTGTAACAAACATCAAATCACACATAAGCAGCAGTAAAAAATCAACAGCCACATTTAAGTAGCTGTAAACAATATATTCACACATATTAACAACTGTAGACATCAACACACACACACACACACATACTTTAGCTGTAAACAATCCCAGCACACACAACTAATTGTAAACACCATCAATACATGCATCAACAGCTGTAAATAAAATCAACACACACATAAACAATCGTAAAGAACTTCAATACACATATAAACAACATTAACCGAAATCAACACAAGCAAACAGCTGTAAACAATATCAATACACATATAAACAGCTGCAACAAATATCAACGCTCACAACCGATTATAAACTCGATCAATACATATAACCAGCTGTAAATAATAACAACACACCATACAAACAACCGTAAACAACATCAAAACACACATACACAACAATAACCAACATCAACACGCACACAAACAGCTGTAATCAACAATTACACACAAACAACGACAACTGACGTATGCGACCGATTTTTCTATTCTGGAAAAACCATTTTTTTAAAATCCAGCCGTTTTACATTAATTACGTCAGAGATTAGAACGACAGTAAATAAACAAACACACTCAACATGCATTTTGAATGTTGGATCAGTAAACAAGTCCATGTATTTTGAATGTTGGATATGTAAACAAGTCCCGTTAGGTGAACCAGACACATGATTCTGAATGTACGCGGACATAGCTTTTGAGTGCTGCTCTATTTTCAAAGTCTGAGCAAAGGCTTTTTTTATTCATTCTCTTTTACATCTCGTTTGTCCTTTAGAAAAGAACCACTCTACGCATTCCGCTATCCGTTTGTTCGCTGGCCACTCTTCCCATTTCATTCGTCCACTTTCCACCCTGTTTCACTCGTCCACTTTCCACCCTGTTTCACTCGTCCACTTTCCACCCTGTTCGACTCGGCCACATTGCACCATGTTTCACTCGTCCACTTTCTACTCTCTTTCACTCGTCCACTTAGCACTCTCTTTTACTGCCTACATTTTGCTCGTTCGCTTTCGGTGTTTTTTGGTTGTTGTTTACTGCGTTCTCATCCACAGATGGCACAAGCAGTGGTGTCTTCTGGCTGTCTGTCTGTGTCGTGTAACAGCACGGCGATCTGGTGCACTGGCTCAGTGTCATTTTGTTTGTTACTGCTCCATTCGCCGTGAGGCGATGAAGGAAAGGGGCATGCGGGGAGGGGATAGGCCTCAGAATGAAACATTGTGTGAGGAAACAACTCTCTCTCTCTCTCTCTCTCTCTCTCTCTCTCTCTCTCTCTCTGTCCCTCCACTATATTTCCCCTACATGATGGCTCGTTTCTTTATATGCCTAGCCAAATCAACATGGCCACACCTATCTGTTTGTCCGTCTGTCCGTTCGTCCGCTCTGTCTGTCTGTCTGTCAGTCAATCTCTCTATTTTCTCTTTCTCTCTCCCCCCTCGGTCTGTCTGCCTACCTACCTATCTAGCTGAATGTCTGTCTGTCTCTTCCATTGTCTACCTACCTACCTACTTACCTACCTAATACCTACCCACATACCTGCCTGCTTACCTACCTACCTGCCTGCCTACCAACCTACCCACTTACCCGCCTACCTACCAACCTACCTGCTTACCTACATACCTATCTGTATACCTGTCTGCCTGCATGCCTACTTACTCGCCTACCTACTTACCCACCTGCCTATATGCCTACCATCCTACCTATACCCCTACCTCCCTACCTGTCAACTGCCTACCTGCCCGCCTACCTATCTGTCTGCCTGCCTGCCTAGCTACCTACCTACATACCTGCCTGCTTGCCAGCCTGCATGCTTATTTACCTACCTACCTACATACCTATCTGCGCGCGCGTGTGTGTGTGTGTGTGTGTGTGTGTATGTGTGTGTGTGTGTGTGTGTGTGTGTGTGTGTGGAATTAGACACATAAACGTACGAAGATCTAACATTAAATTTTGCTATCAACAAATTTGCTGTCACATATGAAACGCCCCCCCCCCCCCCTCTTTTCGCTTAACACGTCCCCGTAAATAACGAGGACTAATACATACAACATGCATATATTATCACATATTAATCCCCACCGCGACAATCATCAAACCATTATGCAAATGGGATTGTTGAATTAGCGCAAAAGAGGAAATTACTTTAGGCAGAACAGTTAGCAAACGCGGGCCGAGACCCCACAGTAACGGGAAAGCACTTGCAGGATGCACGCAACATGAATACAGTGTTAGGGAAACTGCGTGAAAAACGTTGCAAGTGAAATCCCGGTGTGCGCTAGCTTCTGTCAGTGCAAATCAATACCTGTCTATTTAAGTTTGGCGAATGTAGTATAGTGAATATTGTGAACCTGAAAGAAACTGCTGCTTTTGTTACACACATTAAGATGGGGATATGTGCGCGAAGAAGGAGAAAAAGGAGGATATGGAGAAGAAGAGAGATATGTGGAAGCTTGGGTCGCTGTACGCGAAATGGCCATCAAGCTTTCCTGTCGTGTTATTTAGTTAATTGCATGTCCTTCTACAGGACGTCGTAGCCAACCCCATCATTTTTTGACTTTGTGATTTACTAGAAAATGTTAATTCAGTAGTTTAGCACTGCATTCTAAGTGATCGACGCTAATACAATTGTATGAAAATCAGTGCAAGGCGGTTTGCTCCTAAATCGCCTGCAGTCGTATATCTTCATCATCATGTACTATGCCGATAAGCGTGGACGGTCATGTTTCGCCATCTCAATCGGTCACCACAGTCGTGGATCAACTCCGTGTTCTTATCTCGACCATGGCACGTGACCAAGCCGTCCAGATGTTTACTTCTTTGCCTTCCTCTTGTTCTTTCCCGCTCAATCTTGTCAGTTGTCACCAAGTTCTTTAGTTTATTTCTTCTCATAATGTGTCCAAAATTGTGACTGTCTACGTCTCATTTCTCTAACAAGTTTACGGTTTGCAATTGCTTCTTGTAGGACTTGCTCATTGGTGTTTCTGTCTGTCCATGGTATTCTTTGCATTTTCCACAGAAACTACACTTCCACAGCCATTAGATGATTTTATTTCCAGTTTGTCTGCTCATTGTCCACGTTTCGCATTCATATAAAAGTACAGGTTCTATGTATCACTTCAACACTCTTTTTCTCGTTGCAATTGACATCTTTTCATTGGTCAGTATGTTTTCCATCTTGCAAAAGGCTACATTCGCCATAGCGATTCCTGTTCTAATTTCTTCAAGGCAACATCCATCAGATGTTTTGATTGTTTTAAGATGGTTGTATTGGTTTACGTTGTTACAAATATTCCTATTTATCCGTATATTACATTGTGGTATTTCTTTCTTTCTAGTGACGATCACAATCTATGCCTTCTTACAATTTAATTCTAACCCTAGTTATTCATTGTGTACAAAAACCGTATCTGCTAAGAATTATAGATCATGTTCATTGTCTGCAGTCAATACTTTATAAGGCAGAGAGAAAGAGAGACAACCCCTCACCCCCTCCCACTAATCCTGCTTTCAAGGAAATGGATAGTTAAAAGTAAGAAGATATTTTTAGATTCTTGGGACAGGGATTTCACCTATTCAGGCAGGAACTATCATGTTGAAACTCAGACAGTGAATTAAAATGTTAGATTTTAGTAGAAATAGTGAGTATGAACTAAATGAGACTAAACAAACAAATCAAGAACCAAAAAAAAAAAAAAAAAAAAAACATGATATTTATTGATAAATTCTAATAGCACATGTTGGATAACACATTGAAGTTTAATAACAGGCGCAACAAGTAAGTGTAGGTATCAAACAACAACAGTGGGTAACCCCTAACCAGTCAATAGAACTTAAGACAACATGGTATACCAAGTACCAAACACATATGTTCCAAACAATAGCTGGGTGGATTGACACCAATAAAGAACTTTTACACAGACAACAATAAGGCACTACAAAAACATAAGTAACACATATATCTATCTTAAGACGCGACATACACATAAGCATTGTGTCACTACGCGAAAATAAGTTTATGATATAAGCCTTGTATGGCTACTCCAACTTGAGCCCATGAATGCTGACATTAGTCAGCCAATACACCGCAGAACTTCACTAATCATTAATACCTTCTGGATCTAAGTGATCTTACTACAGGCATTGACGCCTGACTTGGTTTAGTAGGTGAAAAAGAGACCGGTTCTACCTGCGTCCGTTCTTTTATACTGGGGCTGGAATCCTTCCCAGGGTATCAGATAAATCGTATAGTCTGCGCCCTCTGATGGAGTTCCACTATCATCTCGAGCTGAGTATATTTATTATCTGCGTATCTATTGTGATTGATGTTATATCCCATAATGGTGATTCCTCTAATATTTTCAAAAGTTTAAGAAAAAAAGTTAACTGTATAGAGAAAAAAAAAGAAAAAACAATTCTGGAGACATTATATTCCTGTTGCACACCTCTCTTGATAGGCTGATAATGACCTACTTTATTATTAATCTTTACGGCAGCTTGTTGTTTCCTCTGTGTGTGTGTGTGTGTGTGTGTGTGTGTGTGTGTGTGTGTGTGTGTGTGTGTGTGTGTGTGTGTGTGTATAAGAGAATGTTTGTTTGTTTGTTTGTACTTTATGTTTTCCCGAACGGTCCATCCGATTGGGAGGATGAAATTTTGTACACATGTTGTTCTCACTCTCCCGGATCCAACTGAAATAGTTAGTTTAAAAACAGTTTAATACGTAATAAAACAACATTAATTAAAATATTGCAAGGGGACTTAACTTAAGAAAAGTTATATCCAGGGACATTGCTTTTAGTAGCATTGCTATAATATGTAATTTAAATAATTGTTGTAATTTTCTTAAAGTTTTATAAAATGTGTAAAGAAGTTATCTACAGTCATATGTGTTATAAACAAAGTGATAAAAACGTTAAGGCATCTTCAAATTTTCATAAAAATAATGCAACTATTTTAGATATGTGAAAATTTTCTATCTCATCTTTTAATTTCTCTTCGACATCTATACAGAATAATGTAATGTTTTTTTTTTTGTAGAGAAAGTGAGTTGCATATCCTTTGAAGTACGTCACAGTCAACCCAGCATTTATTGGGTATTCGTGATATCTTGGCAAGTTTACGTTCAGTAGTTTCAGGTTGCCCTTTTTAGTTATTGGAATGAAGATAGTTCTCTTCCAATCGTTTGGCCATATACCATATTTCCATATCTTCTACTATATAGTAGAAGAG
Organism: Cepaea hortensis; assembly: GCA_963921405.1. Lineage (NCBI taxonomy): Eukaryota > Metazoa > Mollusca > Gastropoda > Stylommatophora > Helicidae > Cepaea > Cepaea hortensis. The sequence continues at coordinate 30,861,479 of OY992885.1, forward strand.
AATATGTGTGCGTGCGTGCGTGCGTGCGTGCGCGCGCGCGCACGTGTGTGTGTGTGTGTGCTTTATGCGTTACTGAACGGTCCATCCGACTGAGATGAAATTTTGTACAGATGTTGTTCTCACTACCGTGGATCCAACTTAAATAGTTAGTTAGTTTAAAATCAAAATGTTTTCGTCAAACACGAAAGAAAAAGGCATTACGAGCTTCAGAAACAGACAAGCAACGGGAACGGGAACGGGAGCATCAGAAACAGACGAGCAACCGGAACGGGAGCGGGAGCAGGGGCCGAACGCGTACTCTGTGAGCTTAGAGAAATGTATTTGAATGTATAATAACTACTTATATGAATTGTAAGACGCTCCCCGCCAGGGGCTGGGCGAAGCCCATATATATATGTATGTATGTATATATATATATATATATATATATATATATATATATATATATATATATATATATATATATATATATATATGTATGTATGTATATATATATATATATATATATATATATATATACATATATATATATATATATATATATATATATATATATATATATATATATATATATATATAAGGACTTTCCCATTTGGAGATATGATTAGCAAACTGACCTACATGGTTAGTTGGTAAGTTACTTGGTTAGTTAGTCGCGGTTCCAACTTCACGGCAAAGGCGAGCGTCTGACCACGACGTGGCAGCGGCTCCAAGGTTCAGGAACACATGCCGACAGGCGAGCTTCTGACCACGACGTGGCAGCGGCTCCAAGGTTCAGGAACACATGCCGACAGGCGAGCTTCTGACCACGACGTGGCAGCGGCTCCAAGGTCCCTATGTACACAAATGTTGCTGACCACGACGTGGCAGCGGCTCCAAGGTCCCTTTGTACACAAATGTTGCTGACCACGACGTGGCAGCGGCTCCAAGGTCCCTTTGTACACAAATGTTGCTGACCACGATGTGGCAGCGGCTCCAAGGTCCCTATGTACACAAATGTTGCTTGTCTTTGCAGGACGTGTGAGATGAAACCCAACCCTAACCCTAGGATGATATCCCATACAATTTTATGGTCAGTAGTTTGCCATTGCCGTTCCGTCGCGAAGGAGTTGCGGATGCAGTTCGTAATCCCGCATACTGTGTTCGAAACACGGCTGCGGGCGATTTGGCAGCAGACGGCATTTCGTTGTTGAAAAAAAAATGAAAATTGTATGTGTGCCAGCCGTTAAGAAAGCAACGGCAAACTACTGAACGTAAACTTGCCAATAGATCACAAACAGCCACAAAATGCTGTGTTGACTGCGACGTCCTGTAAAGGATATACAACTAACTTTTAAAAAAAAGTTTGCCATAGATTTATAAACTAGATGTTAACATTGAAGTCTAACAGACCAGTATGTGAACGGAACACTTTTCCTCACATTAAGCGCACTGGAAGTTTAAACGCAAAGACATTATACCCCGCGGCCAGCCGACCCCTGTGTTTCTCTATACTCAAACAATATTGAATGCAGCCCGGAGGTAATCAGGATCAAGGAATATTAATTTCATTTCCAACTTCCAGCAATATATTTGTAGTTACTTCCCTTAGGCCATAACGGCAGGGTCTTTATAACACGTTAAACTGGGGCTCCTGGTAGAAGGCGCCGTAGAGAACTGAAGGGCTAAATATAAAACAAATTCGGTTAAATGATATGAGGATCGACTTCATTGCATCCGGTTCCCTCCATTTAGCTCAGTCTCCGAAGCGTCTGTGGCGTAGAGGTTAGTGAACGCAGTTGACAGACCAGGTCGAAAAATTCGAAATCAGCGCAGACGATTTGGGCGCAGATCGATTTGCGTTAATTTCGATGGCTGGGGTGACTACCATTCAGAAAGCAATGGCAAACTACGAAAGGCAAAACTTCCTAGTAAATAACAAACAGCCTGTAAATGCTGAGATTGATTGCAACATCCTGTAAAAGGACCGAACGAACGAACTTTTATTTGTTTAGTTTAGTTTAGTTTAGTCAATGGATCAACACCGCGGCAAACGGGTGTAAACCATAAATGCTCCGTTCTCCTCCTAACTCAAACCGGAGTCTGGAGAAACTCAGCTCAGTGCACGAACTCCGTAGCGCCTGAAATACTTTGGGTAGATTTTTAACTCGAAATTTTGCCCGGGCAGCGCCGTTAGGCTACTTTTTTCGATTTCCAACTGCCAAGGGATTTTTTACGTGCGCAACAATACACACGGGCGTCCGATCTCACTACCTCGAGATCACGCAGCCCCCTTTTTTGGGGGCGTAAAAACTTTTATTTGTTTAAGGGTTAGAAACTGGGCACGCAGGCCCGTTTTACATTCGGCCCTTCCAATCACTCACCTTGCTTTAGAGTAAAGTTGATTGTGAATTAGACAGAAACATGAGACAATGTGAACTTGTGTAAATGCGTAAAGAGTAATAGAGATATGAACGCCTACTGCGTTTTGTGAAGATTATACAGTTAATGTCTTACGCTGTGATTCTGGAATGATAGACGGAGAGAGTGAAAGAGAGTCCAAAAGGGAAAAATGTACACACTTGTATCCTCACGGTGCTATGGAGTTCGTGCACAATCACGAAATTCTCCTTGCGGATTCTATTAGAGAACACTGGGCACTTATGGAGACATCCGTATGAAATGAGAGTGTTCCTTTACCAATAAACAATATTATTGGAAAGAGGAAACATATAGTCCCCGAACCCCCCCTCCCCCGAACCCCCCCCCCCCCCCCAAAAAAAAAAAATAAAAAAAAATAAAAAAAAAAATAAAAATAAATGTGAAGAAACATACATTCACCCAAGTTAAAACATATATATATATATATATAACATCTAGTTCACGTACCGTGGATAAATATACTAATTAGAACTAAAAACAGACCATTATTTCTTGAACAAAAAATGCTGTTGCAAATTATTAAGCAAATACAAAACACATAAAAAACATATCGACACAATGGGGGAAAAACACACGCATGTCAGCGGAGGTGAGCCAATTTAAAAAAACAAAACAAAAAACAGATATATTAATCGATAATATATAAAGGACACAGTCAGCAACATTAGAAATAACCCGAAAGTTTTTAGTGGCATACTTCTTCTTATTCTTCAGCATTCCGAGCCATTGAGGTTCTTTGCTGCAGATACAAGCCGTCTCCATTCGTCTCTCTGGTTGACCTTCTCTTGCCAGTCGCTGATTCCAAGTGCTTGTAGGTCTGTATGTATATTATCTCTCCACTGTATTCTTGGTCTACATCGGGGTCTACGGTCATTTATGCCCTGAGTGTAAGCGAGTTTTGTTTCCCTATTATCTTCCATTCTTTCTATATGCCCCAGCCATTGTAGTCTATTAGCCTTCATGATACCAGTGATTAGCGGGGACTTAAACACATCATAAATGTCTTTGTTGCTTCTTCTTTTCCACTCTCCACTTTGTGTATCCCTAATGGGCCCAAAGATGCGTCTTAAGACTTTGTTCTCAAAGGTTTGTAACAAGGCTTCGTCTCCTTTAGTTGTACTCCAGGTTTCAGAGCCATGCAGCACAACTGGGCTGATCAGTGTTTTGTATATTGTGATCTTGGTGGTACGAGATAGCGCATTTGATTTTAGCAGATGTTGTAGTGCACAGTATATCTTATTTCCAGAGTTGATTCTAGCTTGTATTTCTTCCCTTATTATGTTGGAGCAGTTGAAGATTGTACCCAGGTATTTGTATGTTTCCGTTCTTTTAATGGTCATATTATCTATTTGTATGTGGCCAGAGTTTTTGGCTGTTCCTTCTCTTGAAATTACCATGAATTCTGTCTTATCTTGGTTGATAACCAGCCCCATTTGTTGGGCTTTTTCCTTTAAGTGAGTCAATATTTCCAATGTCTTTTGTTCATTTTCCCCTACAATATCTATATCATCTGCATAACCAAGCAGTCTGGATGTTCCTCCAATAGCACATTCCTCCTTTACCTTCCTTACAACTTTCTCTAGAGCCAGATTGAAAAGGAGCGGCGATAGTGCATCAATCTGTTTCAAGCCAGATGTTATTTGGAAAGGATCTGATTTCATGCCTTTATGTGTAACTATATTATAAGTATCTTCCATGCATAGTCTGGTCATGTTGATTAACTTCCTTGGTATTCCAAATTCCTGCATAGCATTCCATAGACTATTCCTATGGACACTATCATAAGCCTTTTTAAAATCCACAAAAATGTTATGGAGATCTCTTTTATATTCCCAATTTTTCTCGGCTATTTGTCGTAACATAAATATCTGATCTATTGTTGATCTGTTTTGTCTAAAACCCGCGTGGTAGTCACCTAATATGTCTTCTGAATATGGTTTTAGTCTATTTAGTAATACTGCGGATAGTATCTTATAGCTTGTGGACAGTAGTGATATCCCTCTATAATTTTCACATTGGAACTTGTCATCTTTCTTAAAGATAGGTATCAATAATGTATCCAGTCATGGGGTAATTCTTCTGTCCTCCAGATTTTTATTATTAGTTCGTATAGCTTTAGATGTAATGCATGGCCACCTGCCTTTATAAATTCAGAAGCAATTCCATCAGCCCCAGTTGCCTTATTGTTTTTAAGTCGTGTGATTACATATAGGATTTCTTCAAAAACAGGTTCTTCAATTTGTGGTTCACACTTTAGAACCTCTTCCTGTGGGAAAGTGTTACTTGGAGCTTCACAATTTAGTAATTCAACAAAGTATTCTTTCCACTTTCCTCATTGGTATTTATCATATTCCCATTTTTGTCTTTTAAACCATATGTGTTGTGTTGGTGCCCTCGTTTCATTGACTTCAGTGGCATACGCAAAGCTAAATTAACATAAACAACATTAGGAATAAATATTATGAATAATTACGAGAGGGCTTCAAATGACAATCTGAAACGTGTTATAGAATGATCAAAATTATAATAAACATGCTATTGTCTTGTTACCTGTCAATATTGTTGTTAAGGGTGTCTAGAGGGTTAAGCACGAGACATAACGGTTGCAGACGAACTCGGTGACGCCATGGGGACATTGTAAAGATGGCCGCCCCACTCTTGACATTTACTAAAGAGGAGAAGCGTAAGAATGAAAGCCCTGGTTTAGGAACTCGTATAAAAAAAAATAAATAGAGTGAGACCTCAAAACGCCATGGATGAGATACTTAGAGACATAGATGTAATATGTCGAGGAGGTAGAATGAGATGCAGGAGACAATAAAACATGAGACAACATGGTGTGAGATGGATGGAGAACCGCTCCATTGGGAGTTAGAGAGCAAAAAAGAAAGACGTTTCTTCTCTAATATTTACTTATTTCTTTTACTTCTATGATTGCCAATCGATACCTGTGAATTCATTGTTCATATTATTTGAAAAGCCCAAAGTTGCTGTTTCTGAGAATTGAGGTCCTGCGCGTATCATTATTACAGTGAGACATGAGTTATTATGAAGATACTATCATCATATTAAGAGAGGTGTGAGACAGGGATGTGTATTGTTTCCAGATCGTTTTTTCCTTATACAGTGAATATATTTTAAGAAATGTAGAAGATATAAATGGAATCATCCTAGGGGGACGAAACATCAATAACATTAGATATGCAGATGATACAGTATTGATTGCAGACAATGAGCAGGATCTTCAACAATTAGTAGATGCGGTTGTTGCACGTAGTGAACAACTAGGATTAAATTATAAGAAGAAACAGATTATGGTCGTCACTAGGAAGAAAGAAATACCACAAAGTAATAAAGTAAATGCGAATATTCTTCAACAAGTGAATCGGTATAATTATCTCGGAACAGTATTAACGTCTAATGGGAGATGGCTTGAAGAGATTAGAACAAGAATCGCCATGGCGAAAGTAGCCTTTAGCAAGATGAAAAACATGCTGATCAATAAAAGATGTAAATTGAACCGAGAATAAGAGTGTTGAGGGGATACATGCAGCCTGCACTTTTATATGGATGTGAAGCTTGGACAATGAGCGGTCAAGCTGAAAAATATCTTATGGCTGTGGAAATGTGGTTTCTGAAGAGAATGCAAAGAGTACCATGGACAGACAGAAAAAGCAATGACCAAGTACTACAGGAGACAAATGAAAATCGTAAATTGATTAAAGAAATTAGACGTAGACAATAAAATGTGTTGGACATGTTATGAGAAGAAATAAATTAGAGAACTTGGTGGCAACTGGCAAGATCGAGGGGGAGAGAACAATGGGAAGACAGAAAAGTAAATACCTGGATAGCATGACCACGTGGCATGGTAGAAACAAGAACACTGAGCTGATCAACGACTCTGGCGATCGAGTGAAATGGCGAATCATGACCGCCCACGCTTACCGGCATGGCACATGATGGATGTATCATGATATGCCATGTCGATAAGTGGTCATAGTTTGCCATTAACACGATCACCAGAGTCCACATTACGATATGTGGCCAAGTCTACGCCTAATTTCTCAAATACATGTATGGTTTTGATTTCTTTCTTCTAGACATTACTCTTTGGTTTTTCTCCCCGTCCGTGAAATTCTTTGCATTGTCCTCAGAAACTGAAGAAATATAATCAATACAGAGGAAGGGTATAATTTGATGGATGGTATCAAGAGCAACCATAATGAAATAAACACCATCTTACAAAGAGCGTTAGAAATAGCGCATAAAAGATCTTTACATCTGCCGCCAACACTCCATTGAGGTATAATGGCTATCGGCAGTTGCTGAATTGACTGTTTTGCCATTTTGGTTCACGCATGCATTTTCCGGGAGACTCCTGGGAGTCGGCGCTGAAGCTGCGGAGTTCGTGCTTTGTGCGACACTTTCGGCTGGTCGCCCTGCGGTAAGAGACCGAGCCATGTGAGAAAACCCGGGTCAATGTGGTCTTTCTGGTGACTGCCGAGTCCTTAGTCCATCGACGATGAACTGTGGCGAGTGTGGATGAATTTTGTGTTGGCATTCTGACGGCGGCCGGTCTCTCTGGCTGAGGGGTTACAACACTTTCCCCGTAATCCCGTTTATCACGCAGAGTCTCGTAGCGGGAGAGAACTGGGAGCGGTTCGACCCCCGCTGGTGACTTGCGGGATACTGAGCCGGCCGCTCAGAAATCAATGGCAAACTACTGAGCGTAATCTTGCCAAGAAATCAACAGACAGCTGAAAGATGCTGCTGTTGACAGCGATGTCCTGTCAAGGATATGAAAAAAAAAAAATTCTGACGGCGGCATTATGCACAGTGTACCTGTGCAGGCTTGTTGGATTGCCGAGACTCCTGTCTATTCCATTTTTCATTTTGGACAGTGGGGAGCATTTTGTGTGATATTCGCTGGCACGGGAATGGAGCATAATGGGGATGACCCGTTGCAGTGAAGTTGGAACCTCGACTAACTAACTAACTAACTAACTAACTAACTAACTAACTAACTAACTAACTAACTAACTAACTAACTAACTAACTAACTAACTAACTAACTAACTAACTAACTAACTAACTAACCATCTCCATTGAGGTTAATGGAGGAAGAGAAGAAGAAGAAGAAAAAGTGCAAGTCCTCAGAAATCCCATGTCCATTGTCATTAGTTGTTTCTCAGCTGGTCTGCTGTTTGTCCATGGTTTACATATATATATATACAGTATAGATTATATCTAGCACGTCAAAACCTTTTGCCCATTGCAATTGACAGCTATCTGTTGGTCAGTATGTTTTCTATCTTGCATCAGGCTAACTTTCCATAGCGATTCTTGTTCTAAACTCAACAAGGTACCTTCCAGATGTATTGACTGTTCCTAGATAGTTGTGTCGATTCAATAGTTTAAGAATATTCCTATTTACGCAGGAGAGCCTGGTATATGATATCACTACATCTAGTCTGATAATGGAGGTGGAGGCAATCACAGCGACGTTGTACTGGCTGATAGACAAACAGCACACGCACGTGACTAACGGACTCCCAAAAAATGATGAGAAAGGTGAAGACATGCTTCAGGCAGTGTGGCAGATTTCCATTCAACAATAAAATATAGAGCATCTGATGGAATTTTCCCCCAGGACAAGCTCGTGAAAGTAGCAGGCGGACAGATTGACTGGGTCTACAAGACTTGGAGAGGTATTGGAGCATGATAAGGCAGATGTGGTCGGGGTACTGCGAAATTGTGGATAGTGCAGAACAACGGGTAGATTATCACAGCTAGAGATAATGCTGCTGCAGGGAGTGACTAGAGGATCTGGACGACACTGAAAACTCAGAGAAAAGATCAGACGGAAGAATAATTAGATTGATGCTGGTACCATTAGTATTGGGAGTCTTCGCTGGCTGTTGTAGGTGATAACGGAGTACGTGTAGTGGTGTCCCGAGTTCTGTAATGGCGGTTCTTGAGTCATCTCAACTCCTTTTTACTTGGATCCTTGGATATGGCATTGTAGTAATTTGAGTATGAAGATATCCATGTGCAATAAAAGTCATCCTTAACTAGAAGCATTCAAGAAAAGAAAGAGAGATCTTTAAACTACACATATGGATTTTACAGAAGAATATTGAAAATACATCGGAGATCCAAAATTAGTAAACCTAATTGTTTTGAAGTGGACAGAAAACACCGGGAAGAGGCAATCGATTGGCTTTGGTCACATAATTAGAAAAAAAACAAACAAAATGGAACTTTTTATAGCTATTGGAACGATGTATAAGAGAGAGAGAGAGAGAGAGAGAGAGAGAGAGAGAGAGAGAGAGAGAGAGAGAGAGAGAGAGAGAGGGAGAGAGAGAGAGAGAGAGAGAGAGAGAGAGAACACACGATTCTTGACAAATGTTTGTCATGGCATGGAGAATATCAAGCGAGCGTTGCTGTAACAGTTGCGACGTTCATCTTCATTACGTGCCGTGTTGATAATGTCTTTCGCCATCTTACACGATCACCAGAGTCATGGATCAGCTTTGAATTCTTGCCTCGGCCATGCCGTGTGGTCAAACCATCCACATATTTATTCTCTCTCTTCCCTTTGTTTTTTCCCCTCTCAATCTTGCCAGTTGTCACCAAGTTCTCTAGTTTATTTCTTCTCTTAACGTGCCCAGAGAAATGTGACTGTCTGCGTCTAATTTCTCCAAGCTGTTTACGGTTTTTATTTCTTTCTGGTAGAACGTGATCATCGGTTTTACTGTCTGTCTATGATATTCTTTGCATTTGCCCCAGAAATCACATTTCTACTGCCATTACACCGTATCTCCATCGGACAAATAATTCACAAACACAAAATAAAATAAAAAGCTAACAGCTTTTATGAGCCAAGTCAGTGGGCCATGCTATTTGGAAAAAGAGCTGACATCCTCACCAAAAGGACGTTAGACAATAACATGACCATCTACTGATTGAGACGGTGTTGTTTTTAACACTCACTGAAGTACCCATTATTTCATTATTTATGTACTGTCCATTTGACTCTGAAATCGGGTCTTCCCTTCCGTTAACTCATTCAATTATTCACCCTGTTCCTACTTAAGACGGCACTCGCCAACGTACCTTGATCCAAATTAATCAAACTCTCAAATCTCAATCACGGATCGCGCGAGGAGGACACGAGAGATAGCCGGTTATCGATTCACGTTCTGAAGATGTGTGTGACGTGAGAAAATCGATGCTCTAGACGATGAATATGTACAGAAAAACAGTACAATACCCTCTGACGCAGCTTAACAAGATAAAAGGGATTTTTACACCGGCGAAGGGCGGTCACGGAAACTTCAGAAGCAGGAGTTTTCGTAAGAGCAGCTCCAGTGTCTTGCTCGGCAAATCTAGTTTGTTCTGTTCCTTCTCACAAATTGTTAATTTTACATTTAGAAATGTCATTGACCCACATTTTCCTTCACTTCTTAATGTCTTTGTGTGAGCTTGCGCTTTTTATAAAACCTCAGTTAAGGGGTTGAAAAGTTGGTTGCCTTTTTCCACGTTTCTTATCGATATAACAGTCTGTCTGTGACCTTGTCACCACTGGCTTTTGTTTCTGTCACGTTTGCTTCATTTTTGTTTTTTTGACTTTTGTCTTTTTTACTCACTGATATTCTTTTGTTAAAGGTTGCTTGATTACAGAACGCCTCTATCTTCAAAGTGTATGAATACGAGAGTGTTGCACGCCACTTTGTTAGGACTGCGCTCCTAATCGCTGTGATCTTATTGTACTACAAAGAAATATATCGTACTGTAGAAACATTTAAGCCTTTGAATGAGCGTGAGAAATAAATTTACAGGTATTGATCCACACTCATAGTGAGTGAGGATTAGAAAGGAGTAGAGAAATATATGCTAATAAGGAACAATTGGAGGTGGTGGAAAATTTCGAATATTTTGGGTCATTAATTACCAACAATGGTGAAACAAAGAAATTAAAAGACTAATGTCTATTGCTCTTCAAAAACTAAATCAACTGAATAAACTGTGGCGTGGGACAGCTAGACCTACAGAAATTAGATTTTTAAGAGCAAGCATCTTTCCCAAAGCAACATACGCCTGTGAGACATGTACACTTACTAAACAAGCTGAACATCGCATAATTGCCTTTGAATATAAATGTTTTAGACGAGTTTAAGAATACATTGGGTAAAGAAAAGAACAAATGAATCAATACGACAAGAGCTGAATATCGAAGAAGGTTGGCTACTAAAGACGATAAAACAAAGAAAATTGGAATATTTTGGTCACTGGAAACGCTATGAAAGTTTGGAGAGAACAATAATGAAGGGGTATATGCCCGGGAAGAAAGGAGGAGGAAGGCCAAAGAGAAGATGGGTGCAGGATGTGGCAGATTATCTCCATATGGGTGCTTATGACAGAGCTGTGTTCCGGAAGATTGTTATGGGAGCGCGGTTCTGCAAAGGACAAGCTACTAAATGAATGAATGTAGAGAAACAGGAGAAACTAAAGCATAAACAAATTGCAAGCTGTAACCGACAATTGTACTGTAAAGAAATGAATGAATATCCGGGACGATGGAAAAGAGAAAGACATACAGATGCAACCGAAAATTTTGACAAAAATCCTTATAACCAAATAATAAAACAAAAAAAAAACGGAAATACCTAGCTAAAAAACTGAAATATCACAGCCACGAGCTATTCAAGATGTGACTACAGTAAAACAAAATTAAAATAAACCGAAGCACGAAGTCTTGTATACTCAACAAGACAACAATGTTTTATGTACGAGGGGGGTTTACATGAACACCTTAAAATTTTGATAGGAATTACAATAACCATGCCATCGTCTTGTAACCTGTCAATATTGTTGGAATCACGGTGCAGACAAACACGATGACATCATAAAGGCATTGTAAAGATGGCCGCCCCACTTTTGACATGCACCAGGTAAGAGCAGCGTTCTGTTATCTTTTTTTTCTTTTTATCAGTGAAGGGGTGAAACCTATAGAAATTCATCGGCGAATGAAACTCCAGTATGGTATTGCTGGACTTCCAGATCTGGTCTCAAACAACTACGCCACTACGCCTCTGTAGTAGTAGACACTATATGGGCCATGACGCTTCTCACGTTGACTTCAAGTCTTTAGTTGTTGTTGTTGTTGTTGTCGCGTGTCATTTCCACTAAAAGCGTAGGTAGCAAATTGGACACTACGTATTTACATACATAAGTACAGACTTGAACTCTGTGTTTTGACAGTAGGAAGCAGGTGTGCTGGCACCATGCCAGGAAGACAATGTGAAATTATGTCGTAAATAAAATTTATAATTTTACGACATTCAGTTCTCCCGCCACTCTCTGGTGAAGGGATAACGGATGCAAATCGTAATTTCCGCATACTGCGTTGGAAACATAGCTGCAGGCAATTTGAAAGCAGATCGCCTTGCGTTGGTTTTCATACAGTGGAATACTTACCGGTCGATCAGAAAGCAACGACAAATTGCTGAACGTAAACTTGTCAAGAAATCACAAACATAAAAATGTGTTTGATTGCGACGTCCAGTAAAGGATATGCAACTTAGGCCTAAATCCAGCGGGTCCGGGTGTGTACTGTGCTGCATCATGACCTGGTTACATCCTAACATCATATCAAGCGCCATGCCAGCTGGCGTAGGCGTTCATGACTCTCCACATATTTCGGTCTCTGGTTTTCTGCATTAACTCCGGTGTTGATATTCCTCCATGCCACCGTCTCAATCCATCCAGCATCATTTATCTTGGTCTGCCTCTACCTCTCTTCCCCTCGATCTTTCCGGTTTTTACGATGTTCTCCAATGCCTCTCTTTTTATCACTAGACCAAAGAAAGCTGTTTGTCTCTTTCTTATTGTTGTATATAATGTTCTAATTTCATTAGCCTCTTTACAGCAGTAGTTGTTAGTTACTTTGGCAGTTCAAGGGAATCGCAACATTCGTCTTAGGAACCACATCTCCGTTGCTTCCAATCTCTTTCAATTTTTTTCATTCACATTTCACGATTCACAGTCATACAGCAAACATGATTTATATAGCACTTCAGCACTCACTTTCTTACATTCAATGATAGTGACTTATTGCATAAGATATTCAACATTTTCTGAAATGTAGTCTTTGCTTGCCATATTCTGCTATTAATCTCTGTTGTGCATCTTCCATCTGATGTTATAAATGCCCCTAGATATGTAAAACTATCCACTTACATCCTAACATGCCTGTCTGAAGATGGGAATGTTCACTACCAGTGTTGCACACCCCGCTTGTTTGTGAGTTCTGAGAGTTTAAGTAGAGCACTGCGGAAGTCCCTGTAGGGAGAGTATTCTGGTCCAGGTCGGGCGATGTTTTTTTTTGGGTGGGGGGGGGGGTGTGGTGGTGGGGGGGGAGTTCCTACATCAACATGACTGATGGATGCAGACCCTTTTTACCACATAGACGTGCTGAACTGAAAGCTAAAACTCTGTTCTCTAGAGGATTCATAAACCGACCAATCATTCAACCAGCCAGCTAGCCAGACAACTAATCTTTCAACAAACCAAACAATTAAGAAACCAACCAGCTAGCCAGCAAGCCCACCAACCCACGGACCAACCAACCAACCAACCAACCAACCAACCAACCAACCTATCGACCGACCGACTGACCGACCCACCAACCGACCGATCGACCGACCGACCGATCAACCAACCAACCAACTAACCAACCAAACAACCAACAAACCTACCAACCGACCAAGAAACCGACCAACAAACCGACCAACCGACCAACAAACCGACCAACCGACCAACAAACCGACCAACCGACCAACAAACCGACCAACCTACCAACAAGCCGACCAACCGACTAACAAACCGACCAACAAACCAACAAACCGACCAAACAACTATTAACCATCCAGCTAGCCAGCAAGCCAGCCAACCGACCAACCAACCAACATACCGACCAGCCGACCAACAAACCGATGAACCGACGAACAAACTGACCAACCTACCAACAAACCGACCAACAAACCGACCAACCTACCAACAAACCGACCAAACAACTAATTAACCATCCAGCTAGCCAGAAAGCCCACCAACCGATCAAAGAACCAATTAACAAGCCAGCTAACCAACCAACCATCCAACCAGCCGACCGACCGACCAATCAACCAACCAAACAACCAATAAACCAACCAGCCAGCCAGCAAGCCAGTCAACCGAACAACAAACCGACCAACCGACCAACAAACCGATCAACAGACCAACAAACCGATTAACAGACCAACAAACCGATTAACAGACCAACAAACCGACCAACAGACCAACTAACCGACCAACTTACCGACCAACCAACCAACCAACCAACCAACCAACCAACCAACCAACCTATCAACCAACCACCTACCAACCAACTAACCAACCAACCAAAGAACCAACCAACCAACCAACCAACCAACCAACCAACCAATCAACCAACCAATCAATCAACTAATCAAAGAAACAACCAATAAACCAACCAGTCAGCTAGCCAGCAAACCATTAAAACAACCAACGAAACAACCTATAAACGAACCAGCCAGCCACCAGCCAGCCAGCCAGCCCTCTAACCAACTAATCAGCCAGCCACCAGCCAGCCAGCCAGCCCTCTAACCAACTAATCAGCCAGCCTAACCAATCAACCAACCAGTTAACCAATTTACCAACGAACCAACCGATCAAACAACCAATCTACTATCCCCCCAAAAAAACACACCAAACAAACCAACCACTCAAATTACCAACCAGTCAACAA
>OY992885.1:30883211-30926433 GCA_963921405.1 Cepaea hortensis
CTTTCTCCGTTTCCTCACTCTTCTTATCCGGCCCTCATTCCCTTTCTACTTCTTAGCTCCCTTCTCCTCATTCTCCAAACCCTCCTATTCTTCATCCTCATCAACCTCATTCTCATCACTCTCATTCTCCTTTTCCTCACTCTTCTACACCTATACCGCACTCTCCTACTCCTCATCCTCCTTCTCCTCACCCTCTTTCTCCTCACCCTCCTTATCCTTATCCACCGTCTCCTCACTCTACTCCTCTTTACTCTCCTTCTCCTCACCTTCCTTCTCCTTACCCTCCTTACTCTCTTTCTCCTCACCCTCCTCCTTCGTCCCCTCGCCCTCCTTCTCCTTCTCGCCCTCCTTCTCCTACCCGCCTTCCTCCCCCTTCTCACACCCCCTCGTCCGTCTCCTCCTACTTCTCCTCGTTGTCCTCTCCCTTGACCCTCCTCCTCTTTCTCCTCCTCTCCTCCTCGCCTTCCTCCACCTTACTTCTTCTTCTTCCTTCTTCCGTTTCTTTCTTCTCTTCTTCCTACTTTCCTCCACATCATTTGTTCTCGCTTTGGTCCCTGTCTTCTTCTTCGTTTCCTTCTTCATTTCCTTCTTACCCCGCCTCTTCGTTATCCTCCCCCAACTCCAATATCCCATCCTTCGTTCTCACCTTCTTCCTCGTCTTCTTATTTGTCTTATTTTTCATCATCTTCATATCCCACCTCCGCCTCATTTGTCCAAATACTCCGTCACGGCAATGATATATATATATATATATATATATATATATATATATATATATATATATATATATATATATATATATATATATATAAATATATATCACTGTGGTGAGATAATTTCTCTTCCATTGACGTCATTCTGTCGGTGGTGAGATAATCTCTCTTTAAGTGACGACATTCTGTAGGTGGTGAGATAATCTCCCTTCAAGTGACGACATAGTATAGAAGGGGAGATAATCATCGATCAAATGACAACATACTGTCAGAGATGAGATAATCACCATTTAAGTGACAACATACTGTCAGTGGGAAGACAATCTCCACACCAGCACGTTTTCAATCGTCTTGTCTTCCTTTAGACATTTTCCTATCACATTTTCCAGCCACCACTAACTTTTCAAGTATATCTGTCCCAATAATATTCTCTAAAAATCTTGTCTATCTACACCTTATTTCTCCAAAGTACTTGCCATGTGAATTTTTTTTATCGAAGTCCTGCCTCTGTTTTTTATCATAATGTCCTTTGTGCATATTTCTAGAAGATTTTACCAACACTATTACCAAGTTCCAATCCACATACTTTGGTCTGTCAAGACTGCAAGGTGCCACTCACATTACCGCTAGCAGCATTATCTAGGAGGATACAAAGAATACATAGATCGCTCAGACCGTAACCAGTACACGTCTAAATGGAGATGAACCTACATCTTCTACGGTAGCGTTCTCTCTCCTTCTATAGGCATGTCCATAACTACCATTTCAGCCGTGTTAGCCTCGTGGCCAGACGCGAGCCTGCCGGGCCGGTGGACATGGGTTCCAGTTCGCATCGAGGTGGATCTTCGAAATTAAAATGGGCTCCAAGTTCAACCCAGTCTAAACCGAGTACCAGGAAATGTCTTAGGAAGTCAAGGACGTCAGTGTGATATTCTCTTTATTATCCCTGCAGCGCCCATTGCTCTACAAAATATGGGTTTAACACCTTATACCAATTACAACTCAAGGCGCGTGCTCTTTACTTGCCTACTTACTTACAACTAGAATACTAAAACTAAGGTTTTGTTTTTCAAAGTTTAACCTTGTACGGAATCGATAACGGAACGTGCTAGACACTTGAGGGACAAAAAAGTTTCCTGAAATTCTATTTTTGGAAATATTTTTTGTGGGAACTTTTAAATTTGAATCTCTATCGACACAGACGAGCTAAATAAATCCTCCAGCGATGGTTGTAAAAATCTCCAGTCTGGCAGAGAAAAGGATGATGTCTAGAAATGTGAAGATGCATAACGATTTCTGACAGTCTGCAAAGGGTAGATCGATACGTCATGACAGGAAGACATGTTGGTAAAGTTGGTCATGTTAATTGGGTGACATATTTACATTCATATTCTGATTGGACCTTCTATTCTGGTTGGAAAGGGCTAACATATTGCAGAAGGTAATACAAATTGGGCTACTATTTCTTGAAATTATATTAAGACAAGAAGACAGGAAATCTAAGGCAATTTATTTGGTTGTCAAATGACACGAATAGATCAGTGCTTTATTTATAGCGATTAAATTGTTCAAATCAACGGAAATGAATCAATACCAGACGCCAGAAGAATCGCAGAGTTATCGTGTTATTGGACTCGTTTTGGTGAAGTGGCTAGTGCAGTGTAATGCATATGTAATGGTTCGAGGTCCACATAGTGGCAAGATAAATTTCAATCCATATCGACGAGGCTCTAGGATTGATCCAGATTCGTAAAATGGGTACCACATAATTTACTCAGGAAGAAATGTTGCTAGGAAGAAATCTGGCTATTCACTTCATAGCTAGACAGAAAGAAAGATAAACAAAGAAGGCTGGTAACCCAGTGAAATATACAAACAGGAAATTGCCCACGTCTTTAAGGGGTTTTAAGTTGTTGATATCTTCTTTAATCCATATTTTTCGTGGTCTTCCCCTGCCTCTTGATGTTTCTATTTTCATGTTGTATGCTCTGGCTGTTGGCGACATTGGGTTCATTCTCAATAGATGGCCGAACCAGTTCTGACTCTCTACATAGTTAAAAGGTTAACGTTATAGAAAAGACGACGGATTCATGTCACCTGAGTTTACCCCATCTGACTCGGTCTCTCTCCGCAGAACGACACGCCTTCTGCCGATGGATTACATAAGGCACGAGCTCCTAAGCTCCTGCCATCTCCCCAAGTGTTCTCCGGAAATATTGCACTCGTTGTATGACTCAAGCAGTCCCAAAATGAACCCACTACCGGTGATCCGCATGACCGAATGGATAGACACCGCTTTCTTCTAAAACTTCCGGTGTACTGATGACGAGGTAGCAGGTTCAACCCCTATACCGGTCACTTGGACTAAACTGTTTATTTCTCGTCCTTACATGATGTGTTAATTACAAGTACCTCAGAAATCGGAGTGGGTTTGCCTGATAGCGAAGGACACTAATAATAAGAAAAACTAATCCACGCGCAAAAATCAGTCCTGAGTAGTCTACACTCGAGTTCCAAAAAACAAAAAAAGAACCCGCGAGGCTTAATCTCTTCGCCGTGTTGACTCACCCGCCTCCCCTCCATCTTATTCAGTGACCAAGTGATAGCGAAGAAATAAACTGGAGAGCTTGGTGACAACTGGCAAGATCGAGGGGAAGAGAACAAGGGGAAGACAAAGAGGTAAAACATCTAGATGGCTTGTCCACGTGGCATGGTAGAGACAGAACACTGAGCTGATCCACGACTCTAGTGATTGAGTGAAATGGCGAGTCATGACCGCCCACGCGTACCGGCATGGCACATGATGGATGGAGTGATAAAGAAAGTTGATCACTGCAATCCATACAGTGGTGAGGTAGTATATTTAGAGTGTCTGTCATGTCACCAACCCACAACCACAATTACCACAGCTCTTGACATGGTAATTGTATACCAGAACCACCACACGAGTGCAGATCTTGTCTTGTCAGATATAAGTTTTGTGTATCCATTGTTGTCAGAGAGAAGATACTATATTCCTTTAATTCAGTTTGGGGAGCAGCTAGAAGCTGATGTGTGTCCATTGTTGTAAAAGAGGTCAATACTAGAATCCAATAATTCAGTTAGGGAAGCAGCTAGACTCTTATATTTGTCCATTGTTGTAATAGAGATCAATACTATAATCCTATAATTCAGTTTGGGGAGCAGCTAGACTCTTATATCTGTCCATTGTTGTAAAAGAGGTCAATACTATAATCCTATAATTCAGTATGGGGAGCAGCTAGAAGTTGATATATGTCCATTGTTGTAATAGAGATCAATACTATAATCCTATAATTCAGTTTGGGGAGCAGCTAGACTCGTATATTTATCCATTTTTGTAAAAGAGGTCAATACTATAATCCTATAATTCAGTATGGGGAGCAGCTAGAAGTTGATATATGTCCATTGTTGTCAAAGAGTTCAAAATTATAATCCTATAATTCAGTTTGGGGGAAAGCTAGAAGTTGTTGTGTGTCCATTGTTGTCAAAGAGGACCATACTATAATTCTCTAATTCAGTGTGTGGTGCATCTGGTTAGCTCTCTTTCCTGCCAGCCTTATTGTCTTATGTACCAGTGTAAATCGAGGCGAATTTGATTTAATTTGACCTAAGATCTTAGTTCTTGTTCATGTTTGGTTAGAATTTGGACTGCATGTTTTCTTGTGATTGAGTAGTCTGCCCGAAGCACAATCCTTTATTTGCACGTCTCTTACAACATACATGATAAGGTGCAGTGTTGCTGTTCTTGGTTTTCATTTCCGGTGCCGGTAACACACAGGCGGACCCTCCTTAGTCGCCTTTTACGGCATGCTTGGTAGGTTACAGTGTTTCTTAGAGTGCTGGTAGCACACGTGGGGCTCGACCCAGTCTAGAATGGGCACCAGGAAAAGAAATGAGAAGTGAAGAAGGCAGGCGTGGTATAGACTAGGTCATGTCTATAAAACTATGGTGCTGAAATAGATATCTCACAAGCGCACCAAGACGTGAAAATGGATTGAAATAATGTAAATATTATTGTTAAGGAATAAACATGCAATATTGTCACTAAAGTGATATGAAAGGGATGGACAGACAGACAGACAGACAGACAGACAGACAGACAGACAGACAGACAGACAGACAGACAGACAGACAGACAGACAGATAGACAGACAGACAGAACGAACGAACGAAAATCTTTATTTTCTAAGAGTTAAGAATTGGGCACGCAGGCCCGTCTGACAGACAGACAGTCAGGCAGGCAGGCAGGCAGGCAGCCAGCCAGGCAGGCAGGCAGGCAGATAGATAAATAGATAGATAGATAGATAGATAGATAGATAGATAGATAGATAGACAGACAGACAGACAGACAGATAGATAGATAGATAGATAGATAGATAGATAGATAGATAGATAGATAGATAGATAGATAGATAGATAGATAGATCGATAGAGATAGAAAGAGAGAGGAAGAAGAGTGAGTGAAAATAAGAGACATAGAAGCAGTGAGAGAAAAAGAAATTACTGAGAAAAACAAGAAGAGAGTAGCCGGGAGACAGGAAGAGAGACAGAGATAGAGAACGAGAGACAGAGAGAAAGAAAGAATGAGAGAGGCAGATATACAAATATGAAAAGAGATAGAGAGAGACAGAGAGAGAGGGGCAGACCGACAAAAAGAGCGATAGAGAGAGATAGATAGAGAGAGAGAGAGAGAGAGAGAGAGAGAGAGAGAGAGAGAGAGAGAGAGAGACAGTCTGTAAAGATAGAGACAGAACAAGAATGAGAGAGTCATAGAAAGATAAAAACAGAGACATAATGTGAGAGACACAGAGAGAAAGAAAGAGCGAAATAGAGTCAAAGAGGGAAACAGAGAGAGAGAGAGAGAGAGAGAGAGAGAGAGAGAGAGAGAGAGAGAGAGAGAGAGAGAGAGAGAGAGAGAGAGAGAGAGAGAGAGAGATGATCTTTATGATAACTGTGTGTGCTCTGAGCAAATGATTTCTTAAAGTTTGCAATTTTCGATGTCCTGACTTGAGAGAATAAATCAACTCTCCACAATACTGATTCATTAGTTTGCCACTGGTATTTTTCTACATTTTCTTCCCTCTAGCTTCTGAAAATGTCTAATTCCATGAAACCTTCTTGACCCGGAACTCTGAAAATTCAGCAGTGATGGAGAGAAAAATCTAGAAGGTTAGTCACCTGGGCTTATGGCTACCAATCCAGGGTGACCAAGCGTCTCGGTTTTCCTAGTAAAGTCCCGGATTTGAATGCTTATCCCATTGTCCCGAAAAACTTCTTTAACAAGCAGATAGTCACACATACTATAACCGGTAATTAGCCTCGCAGTCTACAACTGGCAGTTTGTAGCCCAGTCTATAACTGGCAGTTTGTCTCCCAGTCAATAATTGGCAGTTTGTCTCCCAGTCCATAACTGGCAGTTTGTCTCCCAGTCTATAACTGGCAGTCTGTTTCCCAGTCTATAACTGGCAGTTTGTCGCCCAGTCAATAATTGGTAGTTTGTCTCCCAGTCAAAAACTGGCAGTTTGTCTCCCAGTCTATAACTGGCAGTTTGTCTCCCAGTCAATACCTGGCAGTTTGTCTCCCAGTCAATAACTGGCAGTTTGTTTCCCAGTCTATAACTGGTAGTTTGTCTCCCATTCAATAACTGGCAGTTTGTCTCCCAGTCTATAACTGGCAGTTTGTCTCCCAGTGAATAATTGGCAGTTTGTCTCCCAGTCCATAACTGGCAGTTTCTCGCCCAGTCTATAACTGACAGTTTGTCTCCCAGTCAATAACTCGCAGTTTGTCTCCCAGTCAATAACTGGCAGTTTGTTTCCCAGTCTATAACTGGCAGTTTGTCTCCCAGTCTATAACTGGCAGTTTGTCTCCCAGTCTATAACTGGCAGTTTGTCTCCCAGTCTATAACTGGTATTTTGTCTCCCAGTCTATAACTGGCAGTTTGTCGCCCAGTCTATAACTGGCAGTTTGTCTCCCAGTCTATAACTGGCAGTTTGTCTCCCAGTCTATAACTGGCAGTTTGTCTCCCAGTCTATAACTGGCAGTTTGTCTCCCAGTCTATAACTGGCAGTTTGTCTATCAGTCTATAACTGGCAGTTTGTCTCCCAGTCTATAACTGGCAGTTTGTCTCCCAGTCTATAACTGGCAGTTTGTCTCCCAGTCTATAACTGGCAGTTTGTCTCCCAGTCTATAACTGGCAGTTTGTCTCCCAGTCTATAACTGGCAGTTTGTCTCCCAGTCTATAACTGGCAGTTTGTCTCCCGGTCTATAACTGGCAGTTTGTCTCCCAGTCTATAACTGGCAGTTTGTCTCCCAGTCTATAACTGGCAGTTTGTCTCCCAGTCTATAACTGGCAGTTTGTCTCCCAGTCTATAACTGGCAGTTTGTCTCCCAGTCAATAACTGGCAGTTTGTCTCCCAGTCTATAACTGACAGTTGATCTCCCAGTCTATATCTGGCAGCTAGTCTTGCAGTCTATAACGGGCAGTTTGTCTCGCAGTCTATAACTGACAGTATATCATCCAGTCTATAACTGGCAGCTCGTCTCCCAGTCCATAACTTGCAGTTTTTTTCCAGTCCATAACTGGTAGTTTTTCTCCCAGTCCATAAATGCTAACTGATCTTCCGGTCTGTAACTAGCTGTTATGTCGCCAATTCTATAAACGGCAATTAATCGTCACTTCTATAACAGGTAGTGTGTCTCATAATCTATAACTGACAACTGGTCTTCCCATATTTAACAGTGAGCTAGTCTTACATTCTATAATGGACAGTTTGTTTCCCAGTCTTTAACTGGCCGTTAGCTTTGCAGTCTATAACTGGCAGTTAGTCTTACAGTCTATAACTGGCAGTTAGTATCCATTTTATACCTGCCAATTAGTCTCCAAGTCATTGACTCCAAGTCTCTAAGTCAATAACTGACAATTAGTCTTCCAGTCTATAATTGGAAATTAGTCTACCAGTCTATAATTGGCAACTAGTCTTCCAGTCTCCAGTCAATAACTGGTAAGTAGTTTTCTAGTCTATAATTGGCAATTAATCTTCAAGTCTATAACTGGCAATTAGTCTTCTAGCCTTCAGTTGGCAATTAGGCTTCCAGTCTCCCAGTCAATAACTGCCAATTAGTTTTCCAGTCTAAAACTGGCAATTAGTCTTCTAGCCTATAACAGGCTATTAGTCGTTTAGTCTCCCAGTCAATAACTGCCAATTAGTCTTTAAGTCAATAACTGGCAATTAGTCTTCCAGTCTCCCAGTCAATACTTAGCAATTAGTCTTGTTGTACTCTATACTTGGCTATTAGTCTTCCAATGTCCCAGTCAATAACTGGCAATTAGTCTTCAAGTCTGTAACTGGCAATTAATCTTCCAGTCTCCCAGTCAATAACTGAAATTAGTCTCCCAGTAAATAACTGACAATTAGTCTTCTAGTCTATAATTAGCAATTAGTCCTCCAGTCTCCCAGTTAATAACTGGCAATTAGTCTTCTAGTCTGTAATTGGCAATTGACCGCATGATATAATCGGGACAGGAAATCAGACATGATTCCCAGGCCTGGAGATCGTGGGAGGTAGCGAACCATGGTCGCCCATGCACATCGGCACATGATTATGATGACATTAATAGCCAGTCACTTCATGAAAGAATGTACATGTTACAGCAGAATTAGCACATATAAATATAGTATGACTATATTTCACTGACTTAGTCAAGATTCTTTCATTTTACATCGATCTCTTCTGAGCTCACTAAAAAAAGTCGCTTAAAAGTCGACAAGGTCGACTTTATTGCACCGGATTTTATCCCATATGGCTCGGTCGATTTCCGCAGCGCGGAAAGCGTCGCACAAAGCACGAACTCCGTAGCTCTAGCGACGACCCCCAGGAGTCTCCGAAAAATTTCACCCGTGAACCGAAGGACGCAGCCAGGAATCCAACCCACAACCTTCGGAGCCCGAGTCAAACGGCTTGATCAGCTCACTACCACATATTGCATTTAATTATACTTGTTTATTAATTTTAATTTACGTGATTCCATAATATTATGCATGAGAACATTGGGAGAGCAGAGGTGTGGATGGATGAAGTCACCGCGGCGGTCAGCTTGCTGGAGGACAAACAGCACACACATGTTGTGATTCTAACAGATTCACAGAGCAAGCTGAGAAGGGTTAAGTGATTGTAAGAGATTCACAGAGCAAGCTGAGAAGGGCTAAGTGATTGTAAGAGATTCACAGAGCAAGCTGGGAAGGGCTAAGACAAGTATGCTTGGTGTAGAGTGGTATGCTTCAATTAAAAAAGAGATAGGGAGAATCTGTTATCAATTATCAATTATCAGTTATCAGTTGGTGTATCTTCATTACACTCCGGACAGGTCCATAGGTGCTCAGATCCCCACCCCCCCCCCCCCCCCCAGCATATGCATCAGCGTCCGGTGGCTAATAGTGCCAGTTCTGTGCTGGTTGACGAGGCACCTCGTTTTCCCGATGTACCTCTCGTGTCTGGCTGTGCCAGTTCTTACTCCCAAGTCCTTCATCCTGGACAGCGATGTGGATTCACAAAGTCCTCTGTTCTCGACATATCTTTAAGGACGTTAATAACATCGGCACTATCCGTGGGCTGGCCATCTGCAGGGGTTGCAGAGCCAGCCCGTTTATCAGCTCGTTCATTTTCCTCGACTCCCGCATGTCCCGGGACGAAGGTGAAGAACAACAGACTTCCGCAACGACTCAGTCAGGGAGCATCTGTTGGATCTTTTCCTCAGGACATGCTGGTGTGGTGGTAACCGAGCAGGCGGACAGATTGGCCGTATCCGCACCATTGGGTGTTGTACTGGTGCATGATAAGGCAGATGCGATCATGGCCCTTTGGGATCACGTGTATAGCGTGGATGAATATATATATCATCACAGACTAGAGAGAATAGAGAGGCAGGGACTGACCAGAGGATCTGGCTGACGATCGGTACTCTGAAAGAAAAGTCAGGCGGACACATAATCAGACTACAACTAACACCATTAGTATTTGGGTCTCTTCGCTGGCTGTTGAAGATGAGGACGGAGCACGTATTAGAATGACACGATTGCTGTGATGTCTGTTCTTGACTCAACTCAACTCATAAACAACTGCATGTTTTTGTGCGACCCTCATTAACAACGAAATTGTTTGTAGGCGGCTGTCATAAACAATTAGATTCTTTGTGTGGAAATTCTGCAATTCTTGTCAAGGACACCTAGGGACAACATCGCATAGCGGCTACGTTTATCATGAAAATATTGAATTTTTGTTTACAAGGCCAACCCCGGGTTGGATTTCTAGCCACTCGCTTTACATTCAGAAGTTTGCCTTTGCTGTCTGAACGAGAAATCAACATGTAAGTCCAACTGAGGGGTGTAGGGGTTAAACCCGCTACCTCCCGATCAGCGCACTGGAAGTTGAAGAGCTATAGCCCTTACCCTTCCCGCCATGCATATCTTTACATCTATCATATCATGTAATTATCTGGACTGCTTTAAACATCTGACTACTAAGGAGAAACATAAGAACCCCCAGTCTCAAAAGTTTATTTTTGTAATTGATGTCAATTGTCTGTTTGTCGTATCACATTCCCTGTTGCACAGTGACTAGACACTTGTATGCCGGCCGGAGGGTCATGGGGTCGAATCCCGTTGGAGACGGGATTTATTTTCAACGACCTGCTCTCCTAGTTCGACCCAACACAAGATGGGTACCACAACATTTCCCTTAAAGTAAAAATAGCCGGGATTATTTTCATAATATAACCCTTCCTATGTCAATATATTGTAAAAACGGCCGGAATTATTTTGATAATATAACCCTTCGTATGTCAATATATTGTAAAAACGGCCGGGATTATTTTGATAATATAACCCTTCGTATGTCAATATATTGTAAAAACGGCCGGGATTATTTTGATAATATAACCCTTAGTATGCCAATATATTGTAAAAACGGCCTGGATTATTTTGATAAAATAACCCTTGGTATGTCAATATATTGTAAAAACGACCGTGATTATTTTGATAATATAACCCTTTCTATGTCAATATATTGTAAAAACGGCCGGGATTATTTTGATAATATAACCCTTCGTATGTCAATATATTGTAATAACGGCCGGGATTATTTTAATAATATAACCCTTCGTATGTCAATATATTGTAAAAACGGCCGGGATTATTTTGATAATATAACCCTTCGTATGTCAATATATTGTAAAAACGGTCGGGATTCTTTTGATAATATAACTCTTCGTATGTCAATATATTGTAATAACGGCCGGGATTATTTTAATAATATAACCCTTCGTATGTCAATATATTGTAAATCATGGGACTAGCACCATGTACCCAATACTTCTCATGGCATGAAAATGGGTCCTTTATCTTCAGCTTTATAACCACAAGGGTCGATAGTTGATGGTGAATGGAAATAACTGACCTTTGAACTTTAGCAATATATGACAGTTCAGGTAGAGAGAACAATCAATCAATCATTCATGTGCCATGCCGGAAAGCGTGGGCGGTCATGACTCGCCATTTCACTCGATCACTAGAGTCGTGGATCAGCTCAGTGTTCCTGTCTCGTCCATGCCATGTGGCCAAGCCATCCAGGTATTTTCCTCTCGGTCTTCCTCTTGGTCTGTTCCCTTCGATCTTGCCAGTTGTCACTAAGTTCTACAATCCATTTCTTCTCATAGCATGTCCAAAAAATTTTGACTGCGTCTAATTTCTCTACTCAATTTACGATTTTCATTTGTCTCCTGTAGTACTTGGTCGTGCCGGCTTCGTGGCTTAGAGGTTATGACTTTTCTCTGTAATCTCGTATACTCTCGTCAGGTAACGTGATGACGGTTCAAATCAGCAGTGGTTCGAATCGCATCGGTAACTTACGGGGTATGTGAGCCGGCCGCTCAGAAAGCAATGGCAAACTACTGAGCGTAATCTTGCCAAGAGATCAACATACAGCTGAAAGATGCTGGTGTTGACAGCTAAGTCCTGTAAAAAGGATATGCTAAAAAAAAAAAAAAAAAAAAGTACTTGGTCATTGGTTTTTCTGTCTGTCCATGGTATTCTTTGCATCTTCCTCAAAACCACAGAGAGAACAAGCTTGAAAAATTCAGTGCCAAGCAAAAAGTAGATTTGGAGGTAACAAATATGGATGGCGGAAAATGGGAAGTAGGGAGGTTTTGTCACAGTGATGACTTGGAAGTGTTAAAATGGTAGCAGATATGTTGTATTGTATATCACATTAAAGGGGGTTACATAAGGAAAAATACTGTTTATAAGCCCATGGAAGATTCTGCAAATCGCTTAAGACGATTAATCATCTCATGACACTTATCAGCTAAAAACACTGTCTGGGATCTCTGTGGCCAAGTGGTTAAGCCGCCTGCCTAGCGCTTCGAAGATTGTACGTTCGTTACCGGACTCTATTATTTGGTTCACGAGGATAATTTCTCGCAGACTCCAGTTGTGTCTTCACAGATATACTACGGAGTTCGTGCTGGGTACGACGCTTTGGGCAGGCCATTCTGAGGAAAGAGACCCAGCCAAATGGGTTAAAACCCGGCGCAATGAAGTC
Source organism: Cepaea hortensis (assembly GCA_963921405.1). NCBI lineage: Eukaryota > Metazoa > Mollusca > Gastropoda > Stylommatophora > Helicidae > Cepaea > Cepaea hortensis. The sequence continues at coordinate 30,895,541 of OY992885.1, forward strand.
GATCTTCTCGCCATTAAACCATTTGTTTTTACTGATTCACAAAGCATGCTGGGAAATTGAAGACTGGCATGCTTCGTACAGAATGGCTTGCATCGATTCAGGGGTCGCGGGTTGTGAGCATTCGCTGGATGTTTTCTCCAGGACGCTATGGTGTGGTTGGAAATGAGCAGGCAGATAGATTGACTGGTGCCGCATCATTAAAGGATGATTTAATGCATGATAAGACAGATGTGGTGAAGACCCTCTGTGAGAATGTGATTAATGCAGAAGAACCGATAACTATCATGGTCTAGAGAGAATGCAGCAGACAGGGATGGTCAGGGCATCTGGTCGATAGTCGTCACTCAGAGTTTTAGTAAGCGGGGCATATAATCAGATTGCAACGGGCACCATTAGTATTGGAACTCTACGCTGACTGTTGAATATGAAGACTGAGCGCTTATGGGAATGCCCCGAGTGCAATGATGTCGGTTCTTGACTCAGTTCACCTCAACTCAACGCACTTAAACCTTTAAACTTATTACTTTCTCTGGCAATTAATCTTTGCAAGACAACTTTACATCCCTGAATTCAACACCTAGTATTTAGAAATTGTCCTTGTCGAAGAACTTTTAGCGCCAATATAACTGCAACGCTGCTAATGTGTGGGATTTCGCAAACTCACCACCATCCAATCGATGATTAGAAGATTTCGTAACCATGGCAATGTGCTTTTTAACTGCTCTGAGATTAACGACCGAAAAGTATCTTTCTTTCTTGTGAAAGACAAGAAAACTACACGCGTAGATAAATCAGTTACCTTTTTATTTAGTGGGTCAATATTAGCTCCCGCTGTTATTAATTAGTGTTGAGGTCGAAATATGACTTCTGTGTGTTCCATATATGTTTTTCTTTACAAACATAAGGGCCCTGATGATTTATGGATTGGGCAAGTTTTTTTGAGGGAAAGAGAAATAAGAAAATTGATAATAACCGGAGAAGGAATTGCACAAAATAAAACAGAGGTATATATTTATAGAAATTGAAATGTCAAAATAGAAAGATTCCGTTTACAGAATGATTAAAATCACACACCGCACTGTTACAGTAAGTTGCGTGGCCTTTATACGACCTCGCAATCAATCTCAGCATTTTTAGTTGCTATTTGTTATTTTCTAAGCAATTTTACGTTCAGTACTTTCCACTGATTTCTGAACGACCGACGCTCACGCCGTTGTCAAACATCAACACAAGACGGTCTGCTTCCAAATCGCATGCAGCTGATATCGAGCCTGGTGTTCGGCTCTGTGAAACGCGTTCACTGTCCCTTACTAACAGTCGCCAGGACGCCGAATTGCACTGTGGATAGGCGAATCAAACTGCACAATATATAAGGAAAACGATCGCAGGTAATACGTCCTTACCACTGAATACCAGGAATACGCTTTTAAGTGTTAAATAACATCAGCTTTAACAATTGGCTGCGAATCGTGGACAGTTAGTGCAATCAACCATCAAGCGTCTTGCCCTGTGCATAACTTTCCCCGTATAAGACTTTGGCAGCTTTTATCTTGAATCAGATGTCCTGCATCTATTGCTGTCGTGTGTAAATTATCGATCATACTTTGAATGCTCCAGTTCCATCTATCGATCATCATCATCCTCATGACCATCATAGTTATCATATGCCATGCCGATAAACGTGTGGTGGGGGGGGGGTATATTTCGTCTCGTGGATCAGCTCTGTGTTTTTGTCTCGATTATGTCATGTGACCACGCCCACAAGAATTTTACCTCTCTGTCTTCCCCTTGATCTCTGTCCCTCAATCTTGCCAGTTGACATCAAGTACTACAGTTGTTTTCTTCTCACAACATGCTTCACAAACAGAGGCTCTGTGTGGCACTTCAACACTCTAATTGGTCTACAAAAATATGCCGCTAGTACAATAAACCCACAGACGTATATAAGGAACCTTTGTTTTACTTGCTTACAATATACCCATTAGCACACTATGCATAAAGACATATTAGGATCCTGTTCTTTACATGCTTACAATATACCCATTAGCACACTATGCATAAAGATGTATATAAGGATCCTGTTATTTACATGCTTACAATAAACCCATTAGCACACTATGCATACAGACATATATAAGGATCCTCCTGTTCTTTACACTCTTACAATATACCCATTAGGGCATTAGCACACAATGCATAAAGACTTATATAAGGATCCTGTTCTTTACATGTTTACAATATACCCATTACACCTAAAGGAGTGTAACTGTCCCTTATGTTTACTCTGCCAGCGTGTGTGACACATGTGCAGTGATTACAGAACCATAATCCTGTTATTTAGAGTTCGACAGCAGATGCAGACGATTTGGAATTCGCAATAGTTTGAGCGTAGGCCGTTCAGAAATCAATGACAAACTGCTGAATCCTAAAATTGCTTAGAAAATCACCAACAGCTTTAAATGCTGGTGTTGATTGTGACTTCCTGTAGAAGAGTCGTGACTAATGTTTAACAATTCCTCTACGTCTCATTGAAACGTATTCCACAAACGAACTAACCAATCATGTCTCTTATATAAATGTTCGTATCATAATGTACCCAGTACTACATACACTCTGATGTGTTTGTGTATTTGTTATATGATCTATGCTTGGTTAATACACATTTCTAAACCCCTTGGTGCTATTTCAATGACTAGATACGAGTTTTGTCCTTAGCCACAGTTATGGGTCAAGTTGAAAGATAGACTTGGCTAATGATATCGTCATTTCAAGGGGTGTCTAAGATGGTCGTACGTCAAAGTGTACTTGTTTCTACAGGGTGGCATTCCATCATTTAGAGGCGACAGTTTATAATCCTGGTAACTATAATTGTAATTTTTATAATATCCAGTGTGTCCTCTAGTCTATAAGTGCCGATCGATATCTATGGATTTATTTCTCTTCGTCGTCAGACTTTCTAACCATAAAACGTAATACTTGCAGCAATCATTACGGCTGACAGTTTTTCCATTTTGAGCTTCCGACGAAATATTAATGCGTAGAGTCCTTCTTGTTCTGCTGTATTTCTCCTTTATCCTCATTTCAATTAACATCGTATTAATTAGTCATAAAACAATGATTGTGTATGTGTTTTAAATCATTTAATTGTGTTGTTGTAATTTAAATTTAACCTAATGAGAGAGACGTATGAATTAAATGGAAGTACGTATGAAGGGGAGAGATAAGAGAGGCATGATGTCAAGCTGGCCTGCGTGCCCAGTTCTTAAATATTTGAAAATAGAGTTCTCTGGTTCCTAGCGTGTAATCTTATCTGAGAAGACAAGGAAGCTTATCCATAATCTAGGATATTGGGAGAGAGTGGGCGATTATAAGATCCTCCTTATTTAGTAAACGCCCATAACGTAATTTTTGTGGGTCGACTTGCATCAGAGATTGAAACAATTCCTGTATTCCACTTTACAGTATAAAACAAACCACCTACCCAACAATTCCTTCGAGCAAAAAAAAAAAAAACATCCACTAGCTAAACATTCATAAGAAATTAATGCTTATGATCAACAATTTATCTGCTAAAAACCCACTCACTTAGCAACCATTCCACTGAGCAGCCCACCCACTTAACAACCCAACAGCCTAACCCCTCTTCCCTTTTAACAACCCATCCACTTAAGCGAGCCACTCACTCACCAATGCTTTCACATACCAACACCCCTCCCCCCTCCCGCAACTCGAGGGTCCATTCATTAATACTTTACCAAAATAACAACCCATTCTTTAACATCCTTCTAATATAACAACCGTATTACTTGACAATCCATTAACGCATAGATACGTCCTTTCACCATTTAATCCACCAGAGACAAATATTCACCCATAGATACATCCATTCAGCATTTAATCCACTAGATACAAACATTCACTCATAGATACACCCATTCACCCATAGATACACCCATTCATCATTTAATCCACCAGAGACAAACATTCACCCATAGATACACCCTTTCAGCATTTAATCCACTAGAGACATCAAGAGAGAATCATTCACTCAACAATACCTGAATTCAACAACCAAGATGTTCAACTACACATCCATCAGTCTGCACATCTAACCAAGAAACAAGCCGCCCTATTACCCATACATCCAACGAGATCACTCATTCAACACTCCATCCCGCCAACAATAGATTCACCCAACGACAAGTTGCTCATCGCGCAAAGTATTCACAATTTACATTTGTCCCAAAGCAGTTTCTTGCTATGAGTCTGTGATGTGATATCACCATCACATTTTGTAGGCCTGGATGCACAGAGGGATATGTGGCCAGTTTTCCCCCACTTTCGCAGACGACGAGCCCATGCATCGACCCCAAGTCCTACAGTGCTCATGACTTAACCAGCGCAATTAGCTACAACTACGCTAGTGCCCCGCTTACATTTGTCGGATCACCTGTTTCTTTGTATGTTCGATTGAGCCATTTCACCATCTTATCCAACACATACTCAAGACAACTCAATTACACCACCAACAAACAATCTTAGAACACATGCGGAGGAACAACTATCTGGCACCACCCATTCATTCATCTTTCCGACAATTCACCCCTTCATTCATCCTTCAGACAAAATGTCCATCCATTCATCCCTCAGACAAATCGTCCATTCATGCATCTTTCAGACAAATCGCCCATTCATCAACTCATCCAGCAACCTTTACACAAAAGGCAACCTAAAAAACAAATCCACCTGTCCAAAACCTACTCCACTAATTTATCCATCCATTAAAGAAAAAAAAAAACACAAAACAATTATCCACCCAATTATCAATTCACACAATCACCCGTTCACCCAAACCCTTAAAAGTTGTCAGCCTGTTTGATATACCATCCATGGGACAAAGCAACAGGCCATCAATGCACAAATCCATAAATTTAACAAGACATCATAGAAACAATTCACACACCCATCAATCCATCAACTCACATGTTTAACAACCCATCTAAGGAACAATTGATCCACATCAGTCCATCAACTCGTGTGCTTAACAACCCCTTCAGACGACCTCACCCACCAATCCATTAACCCATATATTTAACAAGAAATCTAAAAGACAGCTCTCACATGCATAAATTCTTCAAGCCTTAGCTTTTAAACCTTTCAAGGAAACGTTTCACCAACACATCAGTCAATCAACCCATATATTTAACAACCCATTTCTGAAAGATCTCACCCATCCATAAATCCTTCAACCCAAATGCTAAACAACCCATCTAGGAGACAACCCACCCACCCGAAAATTCATCAGCTATTCTACTCAACAACCCTTACACCCAAAGTCCCACCCAACAAATAACCCAATTCAACGAACAAAGAATCCATGTGATAGGATATTACTTCGTGCTTTAGAAAGGCGATTGAACTGCTCCCTCTGCATCTAACCAACAATCACCACAACAACTCAACCACCTGACATCTCATCCACCCAACACTCACGACTCATCAATCCAACAACTGATCTATTCAGTACCCCACGGAACAGTCAACACACCCACCCCTTCAACAACTCACGGACATAACAGACCATCCACCGACCACAAAAATACCCTCCCAACAACACGCAACACCCACCAACTCACCCAAACGCACTAAACAACCCATTCACGCATCTGTCAGCCCATCCGCTCACAGTCCCAGCCAGACATGTACTCACAGATCGGGGTCCGTGTTCTGCAGCGGCTTGTATCTGACATTGGGGTAGTCCATGGCTATGAGGTTCTCTTCAGATAAACTCTCTGTCAGAGCACAGGACTGACACTGCATCGCGCACACAGCTGTCCCTCATCCAGCCTCTACCATTTGTGGATACTGGATGGTGGATACAAGGTTGTGAAGTATCCAGTCTTTAATGTTCGTTGATACTGGATGGCGAACACAAGGTTTAAGCTATCCAGCCTCTACCATTCGTGGATACTGGATGATGGATAAAAGGTTGTGAAGTATCCAGTCTCCACTGTTCGTTGATACTGGATGTCGAAGACAAGGTATCCGCTATCCAGTTTCTATCATTCGTAGATAGTCAATGCTGTTTTATTGAAAATGGATGAAAAGTTACTGTATACCATGCAGACTCTAACATCCGTGGATAGTGAATTCTGCTTTGTGGATTGTGGATGTAATACAGCTGTATATAATACAGTATCTGATATTCCTGGATATTCGTTGATTGTGAATAGTTGCTACAAGAGTGCTGCAAGTCATCTATTTTCTAAGAAACGTTGACATTCGATTGTAAAGAGTTATAGATAAACGGACTAAAGGCAAATGTAAATCACCCAACGTCTATTATTCATCGTTAAAAGATGATGGATGCAAAGTCAGTCTATGCAATTTGTGTAAAGCAGACTAATGTGTTGATTAATTATCCGTTCTTTACCACTTGTGGATACAATGATTTAATGATAATGGTTTATCGATAATAGATAGTGGATACAGTGGTCAACTTTGCAGTTTCTGGAACTCTTGGATAAAATAACGAATACGAGATGTTACCTGGTCATAGATTTACCATCATTCGAAGACAAGATATGGCTAATACACGACCCTTCACTGACTGCCAATGATGGGCATGATGGATACATTATCCAGTCTCTGGCATTTGTGGATAGCAATTGGTGGATATTAGATGTAAATTTTCCGTTGCGTACCATTCGTGGATAGTAGGTAGTGGATATATCTGAGGCATAATAGAATCAATCTCTGTCAATCTTGAACAGTTGATGTTGATGCACGCTGACTCGTGGATAGTCGATGGTGGTTACAATATGATTTTGTTATAGTGAAATATGACTTGTAGATTATCCAGCCTGTAGTTCTTGAATTGTAAAGATGAACACAGTGAGTAATTTATCCAATGGATAGCAAATAGCAGCTGCAAGACTGGCATTTAGCTGTTAGCATACACATTTCATGTTTCGTGAACTATTGATACAAAATATGCTAAGTCACTAACACAAACCATTCACATACATAAGTTCTTGAAAACAGCTGTTTCAAATCAAGTGTAATATATCAATAGAAAATAAACATAGGTACGTGTACTTCTGCGAAACAGAGAGATAATCAACACAGACACAGTGTGCATACCTTTCAATGAAATCCAATACGGCACACGTAAATCACATATGGAAACATGACTTATAATAAAACAAAAATAACAAAAATAAAATAAAATGTTCATAACATGAAAATTAGCACAAGTAAAACAGGGGTAATGACTATAACCAAAGAAGAAAGCACAGTAAACATTCATCTAGAAGAATACCCCATGAATCAAGTAAAGAGCTGCAAGTACCTGAGTGGCACATTGCCGTCTTGACAGACAAAAGTATGTGAATTGGAATTTGGCCAAAATCCCATCGCACAATGCTGGGGCATGGATTCAGAGAACCTGTGTTGCAGCATATTCCCTCTCTCGGCCTTGACTTGTTTACTCCAGAGGAAAGGATAACCAGTACGTCTGGAACAAGGTAAGCTGCAGACACTGGCGGCTCAGCATCGAACCTCCAAGAGCCGGAGAGGTGAGTCTCACCTCCAAGAGCAGGAGGTGAGTGGTGGCCAGACCCTCACAGCTGTAGGACTTGACTTAGAGGCGTTCAGCCATATCCCGCAGCAGAGGGCCTTAAAGCAAGTGTCTGGACCTGTATGAGCGTTTACATATCTCATTCGTAAGTATCCGGACCAATGTAAGCGTGTACTAAGGTCAGACTCCTTGCCTGACTCTGCGGATCCCGCGACCAGCTAGAATAGGCCAGCAGGAGATATTTGTCTCTTGCGAACAAATTTCCCCGAAGAAACGATAAAAGTAGTTCAAGTACCTAGGAAGTATAATATCATCAAATGGTAAATCAGCAGACGAGATCGAAAATAGATGCAATAAGGCAAACCAACTCACTTGACAAATGCCACCAAAACTAAAGAACACACATGTATCGATAGCCACTATGAAAGCACTATACAACACAATCTTCCTACCAAGTCTATGCTACTAATGCCAAACCTGGGCAGTGGCAGAAAAAGAGAAAAGAAAAATCACAACAACAGAAATGAGATTCCTGAGAAGAATACTCAATGTATCAAAAAGAGAGAAAATCAGAAACGAAGAAATCAGAACTAAAGTTGGGGTTATAGCAGCGCTAGATTTTATCAGAAAACAGCAGGTTAAATGGTTTGGCCAGATAACTAGATTACCAACTAACAGTATACCTCAACAAGCAATAATGTACAGACCAGGCGGAAGCAGAGGAAGAGGCCGGCCACGTAAACGATGGACAGAGGGAATTACAGAGACCATGGGAACCTCGATATATGAAGCCCTTACACGAGCACTCCCGCGCTGTTTATGCTTCACTCCTCAAGCTACAGGAAGAACCCGAAGAGATGAGATGAGATAAAATAAAATAAAAGTAAGTAGTAGTATAACTATTTTATTTTATTTTTGTTTCAATAATCATATGCCCACCAACCCTCTGTGATGTATTATTATATTTACGTTCGATAATATGCCATTGCTTTCTGAAAGACCGGCCCTCATACAATTGTATTAAAACCTGCGCCAAGCGGTCTGCTTCTAAATCTCCTGCAGCTATGATTCGAACGTGGTATGCTGCACTGCGAATTTCGTTCGTGACCCTTTCACCACAGTGCCGGCTAATAGTTAGTTGCATATCCTTTACAGGACGTAGCAGTCAACTCCAGAATTGTTTGGCTGCTCGTGATTCTTAGGCAAGTTTACATTCAGTAGTTTGCCATTGCTTTCTGAACGACCAGCACCCATATCATTTCATGAAAAACCAACATAAGGCGGTCTGCTGCCAAATCGCACACAGCTGTGTTTCGAATGCGGGTATGCGGGATTACGAACTGCATCGGTAATGCCTTCACTACGAAGCCGGCTTATACGTATATAGAATACTATTAAAAAAAAGTACTTTTATAAACATACAAACTAAATTCTCCGCGAAGGATTTCATAATCCATATTATGAATATTACATAATCATTTAACTTGGGAAAATATGATTAAGAGTGTTAATATTTTTGCAGAAGTATCCTCATCATCAATATTATTATATTATTTATATATATAAAGGTTTAAAAGTGAAGAGGGTCGACTTCATTGCAGCGAGTTTTCTCCAACATGACTCGGTCTCTTTCCGCAGAGCGGCTTGTCGAGAACGTCGCACAAAAGACTTGGTTTAACTCTCAATTGAACAAAGATTATTTCGTGATAGAACAAGCTTTTGGTTTAACTCTCAGTTTAACAAAGAGTACGTTCGTGATAGAACACGATTCCGGTTTAACTCTCAGTTTAACAAAGATTATGTTCGTGATAAAATACGAGTCTGGTCTAATTCTTAGTTTAACAAAGATTATAAAAAGTCGCTTAAAAGTCGACAGGGTCGACTTCATTGCTCCGGGTTTTTATCCCATATGGCTCGGTCTCTTTCCGCAGCACGGAAAGCGTCGCACAAAGCACGAACTCCGCAGCTTATGTTGATAGAACACGATTCTGGTTTAACACTCAGTTTAAAAAAAGAAAAAAAGATCATGTTTGTGATAGAACATGATTCTGTTTTAACTCTCAGTTTAACAAATATTATGTTGGTGACAGAACACGATTCTGGTTTAACTCTCAGCTTAGCAAAGATTATGTTCATGATAGAACACGATTCTGGTTTAACTCTCAGTTTAACATAGATTATGTTGTGACAGAACACGATTCTGGTTTAACTCTCAGTTTAACAACGATTATGTTGGTGAAAGAACACGATTCTGGTTTAACTCTCAGTATAACATAGATTAACTCACAGTTTAACATAGATTATGTTCGTGACAGAATACGATTCTTGTTTAACTCTCAGTTTAACAAAGATTATGTTCTTGGTAGAACAAACTGCTACAAGTGTCAATCATGGGTGATGTATAAATCGCAAAAGAGAAAACTCATTACAGCTGAAACGAAAACCTTGAGAAAATCCTGCCCTTGCACAAAAGAAACAGAAATCGAGATGATGACATTGGAAATGTCAAATGTAAAAAAGTCGTGCCTTGAATTTAAAGAGAGGCAACAAATCAGGTTTTGTTCTGATATCTGGAGAGAGTGAATCACAATGAGCCACCACAGTGTGACTACAAATAAACATGCTCTAGATATTGAAGGAAAGATTCTGTTAACAGTTCACTATATAAGTAATATAAGACCAAGAAACAGATGCATAGATTCCGCCAGAAGTTTACCACAGAAGTAATAGAAGACCAAGAGACAAATGGATAGATTCCGTCAAAAGTTTACTATAGAATTAATAGAAGACCAATAAAAATATCATTAGATTCTGCTAAAGGTTTAGTATATAAGTAATAGGAGACAAAGAAATAAATGGATTCTTTTTAAAATGTTGCATATTCCTTGCAGGACGTTGCAGTTAACACCAGCATTTTTCAGCTGCTGTTGATATACTAGGCAAGATTACGCTCAGTAGTTTGCCATTGCTTTCTGAGCGATCGGCTCACATACCCCGTAAGTTACTAACGCGGCCAGAACCGCTACCGATTCTCGCGCAGGTTACGTTCCTCACGTGGATAGACGGGATTACGGAGAAGGACTTAACCCCTAGCCCAGGGAGATAGATTCTGCCAAAGGTTTACTGTTGACCCACATACTCAGTGGAGTACAGGCTAACATTCGGTTTTAGTTCGAAAACCGGAAATGTGGATTACAAGTTAACGTTTTATATGGACAGACAGAGAAACAGGGAGATAGACAGACAGGCACATAGGTAGGCAGCTAAATCTGTGGGTAGATGTACTGTTTCGGAGTGACATGTAGCTAGACAGGTGGATAGGTGGGTGGATGGACAGACAGACAGACATACATACAGATAGACAGAGTGTAGGACAGTCGACAGACGGAGGAGTTGGCAGGCGGACATACATATAGAGTCAGATAGTTTGAAAGATAGATTGTAGATAGATTGGTAGATAGACTGATATATAGATGCATAGATAGGCTGATGTATACACTGACAAACAGACACACAGACCGAGGTTTCGTCAAATCATATCATTCAAATAAGTGAGGTTTTGTTACCCACGCATCCCGGAAATAGACAATCAAACACGTGATCATAAAACCCAGTAATCCAAATAATTTGCTGAAAGACTGGGCATTTACGCCCGGAGACATTTTCATTTATGACGTCCAAGATTTACACGAGCCAAGAAGATTACTTTACTTCGGCATTGTAAGGACATTTTAGAATCAGGCTGGGATTTTTCTCGAGTATTTTTGTAATCAAAGAAACGTGAGCCGCAAAATGTTTTTATTCCTATGTGTCACGAAATTTCTACAAGGTCGTCTTGTTCTGCTTCTTTATCTTCTGCACTTTTTATATTTTCTCCATCTTCTCCGTCTTCTGCTTTTGCTTTCTCTTCTGTTTCTGCTGTTTCTTCTGCTTCTTCTGCTTTTTCTCCTGTTTCTTCTTTTTCCTTCCGGTTATTCTGCGGTGTCTGCCTCTCCCATTGCCTGTGTCTCTTGCTCTGTCTCTTCCTATTCCTCTTAATATTCAATACCTGATTCTCCTTCCTATTCCTCTTAATATTCAATACCTGATTCTCCTTGCGACTTATCTTTATTATCACCATTTTGTGTTACACCTTTCTATATATACTTCTAAGAAGAATGAAGTCAGTCCATATTCATTCTTCATGTCATAGGAATGAGAAAGCTGGAATCCGTCTAGATAACAGGAAAGTTTTAGCATATTTCGCTGCATCTCTCGTCCGGTGCATACTGCAAAGTTATATATCATACGAAGGGAATACATCAAGTGTTTGAGCTAAAGTATTAATGATTTATAATGTAATGGCGCTATCACATCAGACTCATAGAAGAAAAATGCTTCCGGACAATTTATTTATTTATTATTATTGCATATTATCGCACTGGCGGGTGTGCTAACGAAGTTGATAGGGAATTGCGCTGGTAATGTCATGAGCACGGTTGGGTGGGGGGTTCGACGCCTGGGCTTATCGCTTGCCAAAGTCAGGGATAGGATGGCCAGCTATTCCTCTTGTGATCTCAGGCCTACAAAATGTGATGGCGCTATCACATCAAAGACCCGTAACAGCAAACTGCTTCGGGGCAATGTATCTTTTTATTACTTATTTATATCACTGCTTGAAAACCGCGGTGGTCGTGTGTTCAAATCCTCACCGAGACGGATAGTTTTTAGATTGACGCACGTTTCCAGGTCGAACCATCCAGAAATGAGTACCAAGATATGTCCTGGAAGGAAAAGACAGCTGACTTTTTTTTTTTTTTTTTTGCGCTCGCTCGCTTTAAATACAAGCGTAGTCCACACACTATATTTATAGTAGTGATGGACTAAATTTTGTGTGTGGATTAGCTTTCCCTATTAACAGTGTCCCTCGCCCTCAGGCGAACCCACTCCGACTTCAGAGGTACTTGTAATTTACAATTTTATTTTGTAATTTATTTAGTCAAGGACGACAGGTCAACTTTTTAGTCCAGCTGTCCGGTGTAGGGAATGAACCCCTTACCTCGGCATCAGCACAACGGATGTTTAAGAACACGCGATCTTACCCATTCGACCATGCTGTTCTGCAACAGCCGAAATGACACTGACCACATCAGCCATCGAGTGCCGGTTGGTCTATACAAATATGCGGCATGCACCACATACTCGACACGTTTTAAGGCGTTGTGGCATAACGCTAACCACCATTATTAATTTACCAAAACATGCCGCAAGAAGAGGAAAAAACATTAAAAGAAATTGACTTCACAACCGCAAACTGAAACTAGGACTTAAAATTTAACATCGAAACTGGAACTGCATAAGTGACAGATGACGTGGTTTCTTAGAAAGATTTCATCAGACAAAGCTCGGAACCCCATTGGATAGGAGGAGACATGTGACCCGCTTTCGCGCCAACGCCGGATTTGCATATGTTAATATTTCATCAGAATCTGGTAAGCCCGCACTTTTTCCTGCAACCAGCCTGGTGAAGAGACGTGAGAAGCTGGTGTGACCAAATTTTCAAACATGGAATTGCGGGGTGTCTAGATCTGAGGTAAGCTTGTAATTCCCGAGATTAGACTAAGAACCCGATGTATCAAGTATCAAGTAATGGTAACCCGTGGTTGTAATGTCAATTGAAATGTATTATTATTAATTAAAACCTCTGAAATGTAAAAATGCTCGACTGTAGATTCTAACGACGCAGAGCCGTTCCCGGGCAAAATGACACTCCAATACTCTCTTCGATGAAACTGCAATCTCTGATATTCTTAGAGATAATTATTAACTTTAAGAAGTGCATTATACTACTACATTCTATTCTAAACAACTGTGAGAAGTGATGATTCGAAAGCAATCTTGTGCATTTTGTCAGAAACATTGTTAAAGATGCTATCACTATCTACAGCTAAAATGACAGTTCGTGTACTAGAACAAGTGCCTTGTTCTAAAACAGACTTATCTATGCCTATTTACAATCTAGAAAGCTGAAAGAGAAATCAATCTTTCCTTTCTCCTTCATCTATTGAATCAATAGGGTTTGACGGAATAAATATTTATATTTTTGTCAAATTTTAATTAGATAAGGGCACACATGAACTGCATTACATGAGAAAGTTGTGCTTCGCGGAACATCATCACGCGCAGTGAACTTAACTAATTAATCAACACGGCTTGAACACACAACACCACACCACCCAACACACAACACCACACCACTCAACACAACAACAACAGATAATGGGAGAGAGTTATTAGACACAAGAAGAAGAAGAAGAAGTTAATTGGGAAAACACAGATAATTATTTATACACGCGATAAACACCATTGAGTGGAAGAAATGTTATAAATGTATGTCATTTATTTACCTGCATCTTGACATATTCTCACTCTTGTCACTGTCTTACTGTACACGTTCACTGACCCCAGGTCAAATGAGAACTTACATACAGCAGGAACCAGTTGATACAAGGCGTACACAGTGTGATAAACTCTGACCACCCCAAATTAACCCAACACTAGCTTAGAGAAAAAAGGAGGGGAGGGGAACTAGTTCCTACTTCAGGAATTTAGATTTCTTCCGACCTACTTCTAGAATATTGTATTGGTAGGAATGTACATATATATGTGAATATTCATCAGTGATTCTTGGTGGCTACATACCAACAACCACCCAACACATCAGCAAACTAACCACCTAAATCAGACCTGAGAGAGGGAAGCCGAGAGAAAGAGATGAACCACAAGTGAGATGGAGGATGACTTGGCCATGAGCAGAGTATGCGGAGGCCTTCAGTGGAGCTATACGGGCAGACCTGAAGTGGATCCATCAGTCAATGGACCCTGGCTTACCTAATCTTCCAGTCACCAGGTGTCAGGATCTTAGAATTGGCTCGTTTAGCTAACACGTGTGAGACAGTACAAGTATAACGTGATTCGACGTAAGACTCAACGACACAACGTTCTATGGATTTATTGCCATATTAAATACAGAACGATGATTACAACAATATACAATATATAACTCACGACGCTCACAACCACAATACAGCTCACAAGTCTGACGCTCAAGAGGACAGTCGTTCGGCTTTCAACCACAGAGATCCACACAAACGCCTTGCTTTCACCGCACACGTCCGTCCAGTCTCAGGTCCCAGCTCGGTCTCTCGCTAGCGCGCAAAACTCCCGACCGCCTCTAGTGGCGTCACGTGGCATGCGTGCGTCTGGTATCGTCGGCCTGACCCCTGGTCGCGTGTCAGGTAACAATCTTGTCAGCCCACAACTCTTGTCCGCCGGGTGGCGTAACGATGTTCCTGCATAGCTGTCCCATGTTAGGCTCTGACATTCTCCCCGGGTACCTCAATGAAAGATGCCATCTTTCATTCATGATGTATGTACATACTGGGGTAGTGTTAACTTCATGTCAGAGTCTACCCTTTCCCTGTTTTATGCATGAAAATACACATATGGCATAGAAATATATACGAAAAATGTAAGTTGCACTCAATGACAAGTGCAGTTCAACTGTTAACACAAATCAGGTTTCATCCCCCACGATGGCTGGTTACCTTCACTGCATTAATCCCCAGTCAGATCAGTAGTACCAGCTTCTCGCATCTACCTCGCAGCAATTTGAAAAAAAACGCAATAATATGGTTGTTGAAACAACATCCATCTAGCCAGACTGAAATACGACTTTTTATATAAGTCGTATAAAACACTCAAACTCCGACCTCACTTGGCCAGGAGCTCTTGTGTTGGTTTGCAATGTCGGCAGCTCTCTGCCATGCTTAGTGGACGCCTACCCGCTGTGTTAGCCATTTAGCAACAAAATGTCTGTTTATACAATACACATTAATGAATATGTTTCAACTTATGGCCCTTTGTGTAATTAATAAATACAAGGGAAGTAATTTTGACATTCAAGAAATACGATAAATTACCATCATTATTTAATTTCTTAGTGTCATTGCTTGACGTTTCTTCATATTAACGAGAAAAAGTCGGTAATATGAATACATTAATCAAGATATGATTCTAAGATTACACTAATCAAAATAAATAAGTACACACTTGGTGTATTACCTTTTATAGAATCGAAAAGATTTTACAATCGTCACAAGTATTTAACTTTCTGTATATCGTCTGCTAATTTTGCTATACTTTTTTAAACCACACCGGAAATACACACGAAACTCAAAATTTAGTTGCTGTTACACTGTCTGAACACAACTGTTCCGGGTTTATTTTGCAACGGATAGTAAAATGTTCTCACAGTTTGTGTCGGATGTTATAGTATCACAACTTTCGGATTATGATGGAATGTTCTTATTTCCGATGTGTTCACAACTTCTGGATAATGATCGACTGTTGTTATTTCTGATGTTCAAATGTCGAACATTTTGGATTAAGTTCGCTGCAGAGGTGGTATAGAAGTCATTGTTCAGTTTACACATTTGCACACGTCGTTAAAATATCACGGTGAAGACATTCACACACAGCTGTCACTGTTAACTGGTAAAGTTCGCGTCTGGTAAGTGGTTAAGCGTCTGTGACACTGTTCTTGTTGTATATTTACAGTTAATAATGTTCTCTTTCTAACACACACTACACAATTATACTAAACACTCATTACAAGACTTAATTAAAATAAGTATATTATACATGTCGGGATTTAACCGTATCACAATTACACTTATAGACCTTACACAGTAGGTGAATAGAAACAAAATTCACTCATTGGTGGCTGTGTTGGTCTGAGTGTATTAGTACACACTGCACTCAGACATTGCTTACTGGGTCGGTCGGACACCGGGACAAAAGATCGGCAATTGTATTGATTCTGCCTGGAATATGTCGAACCTCGAAACTGTAATTTTGAAGCTGCAAGGACCAGCGAGCAATCATGTTGTTGGATGGTACTCCGGCATTTATATACCGTAATGGACTGTTGTCAGTTTCGATGATAAAGTGACGTCCTAGAAGGTATCTGGATAGTTTCGTCACACTTTCTACTAAGGCCAGTGCCTCAAATTGTGGAATTGACCATGCACGTTCTCGAGGCCTTAGTTTTCTTGATATAAAACAAACGGGATGCAGGATGTTGTTGTATTCCTGCAACAGGACTGCCCCAATCGCAACGGAGCTAGCATCTGTTCTCAATCTGAAAGGTAAACGGATGTTGGGCAATTTAAGGATGAGATTATTCGAATTCTTATCAGAAAAGTATGCCAAAACTTTATGAAATGCATTTCGTAGGCATTCATCGTGTACAACTTTTTCAGGCTTATCCTTAGTTAGTAAATTAGTAAAAACCTCGGTCAGTTCTGAAAAATCAGGAATGAACTGCCGGTAATAGTTGATCAGTCCCAACAAGCTGCGGACTTGTTTCTTATTAGTTGGAAGTGACAGTTTTAGAATTTTGGAGACCATTTTGTTGTCTGTCATGACAAAGCCATTGGATATTCTGTACCCCAAAAATGATATCTCCTGGTAAGCCATGCTCACCTTTGCAGGCTTCACTGTCAGTCCGTGCTGTCTGATACGTTCTAGTGTCTGTTCTAGTGTCTTTATATGTTCCGTCATTGTCTCTGTATGGACACAGATGTCGTCGATATAGCAGATAATATTAGGAATGTCAGCTAGGAGGAGTCGTGTCATGCGTACGAATGTGGCTGGGGCATTGACTAGCCCAAATGGAAGTTTGCACCATTCGTACAGTCCCCAAGGCGTGGCAAATGCTGTTAGATGTCTGCTGTCTTCATGTACAGCTATCTGCCAATAACCTTTAGACATGTCAAGCGTCGTAAAGAATTTGGCGTCTGTCAGTTCTGTCAGAAGATCGTCAGTGATTGCCATTGGTTCAAGATCTAAAACAGTTATTTTGTTCAGTTTTCTGTAGTCGATGCAAAGTCGTATAGTGTTGTCCTTTTTGCGTACAATGACCATGGGTGAAGAGAAGTCTGATAGGGATCGTCTGATGATGTTGTTTTTTTCTAAGTTGATGATTTCTTGATGTAATTGTTCTTTGTAATGTAATGGTATGGTGTATGGTCTGCATCTTATGGGTGTGTTTGATGTGAGTGTGATGTGATGCTGTACTAATTCTGTTTGTCCTGGGTTGTCGGAAAAGATGGTGTTGTACTGTTGTATCAACTGTTTGCAACTGTTTGTCTCTGCTTGACTTAAGTTTGGATTGATCTTGATCTCATTCAAGCAGTTTGTCGTGTCTAATGTAGGTGTTGGAATCTCGTCGCTAGAATCGTCATCTTCGTGATCTATTATCACGGTGCAAGCTGTCGTATCGTCTTGTTCGTTGTCTCTGTTGTGGTATGGTCTTAGCATATTGATGTGAAATATTTTGTGTTTGTCTTTTATTAGGATTTCGTAGTCTACAGGTGAGATCTGTCTTGTCACTTTAAAAGGTCCCTGTCAAGAATCAGTCAGTAGCTGTCTGTCACTAGGTAGTAGTAGTAGAACGTCCTGTCCAGGTGTCAATGTTATAGTCCTGTTACCTTTGTCTGCGTACTGTCTGTAAGTAGCACCAGATAGTTTTAGTGCATTTTTAGCAATTTCACATGATTTAATAATCCTTTCACGCAATGATGTTACATACAAGAATGATGATATGGGTTTAAGTGCTGGAGTAGAGTCAGTTAACATTTGGTGATAAATTGTTAATGGGCCTCGTGGTTTGGCACCATAGATTAGTTCAAAAGGAGAGAAACCGGTACTAGAATGTGGTACCTCGCGATAAGCAAAGAGAACAGCTGGTAGGTATACATCCCAATTATTGGGGTGATCTTGAGTTACTTTTGCAAGCATGTGCTTCAGATCCCCGTTAAGCTTTTCTATAATCCCGCTCGAGTGAGGATGATAGGGGCTATTGAAAACTTGCTTCACTCCTAACATTTTGGTGAAAGCTTGGGTCGATGCGGCAATAAACTGAGTGCCTCTATCAGACTGGATAGTATCTGGAAACCCGATTCGGGAGAAGATATGGAAGAACACTTCCATGATGTCGTTGGCAGTAATGTTCTTTAGAGGAATAGCTTCTGGCCAGCGGCTACATTGATAAATAACAGTTAGAATATATTTATTCCCTCTAGTTGTTGTATGACTAAGAGGGCCCACAATGTCAACTGATAATTTTTCAAAAGGTCGACTGGCTAAGTCAGTGACTTGTAACTTTGCCTGTGGGTGTTTACCTTTTTTTACCAGTTTCTGGCATGTATCACAACTTCTGCAATATGTTTTTATGTCATTGCAAAATTTTGGCCAATGAAACTGTGTCAATAACCTTGACCTGGTTTTAACATATGCCATATGACCTGCAAAAGGTATATCGTGAGCAAGATGTAAAGCTTGATTGCGATAAGTAATTGGCAAAACAGTTTGCTTTGTTGTAATGTCACCTCTGGTGTAATACCTGGTGAGTATATCATTGTGTAAAGTAAAATGCCATTTCGCATTCTTGGTTACTCTTGGCTTTTTGCCGATCAGGTCAAAGTACTTTGACAGTGAAGGATCAGCTTTTTGAGCTGTTATGAATGCTTCCTTCATAGAGTCACTAGGTGGTAATTCTGGGCTAAGCATTTGTATAGCCTCAGTTTGGTTACTTTCATCTTGCACTCTAGCAGTAGCTCTTGTTACTGCGTTCACACACTCAATGACATCAGATGATGATGGAATGATATCGTTAATGATGTGATGAGAACTTAGTGCTGCATTAGCTAACATACATTCAATAGGTGATATGACTTTTTCAATGATGACATTTGGTGGTGATGTCGTGTTATCATCAATACATAGTGATGTTATGTCATGGTTATGAGGTTTGTCATTCACCTCAGGTAAGTTTCCTATGATTATATCACACACTGGGTTCGTAAGTGCGGCGCACTTTACTTTCCCGGTGAGGAAAGGTGTTTCAATGTATGCCCATGCTAATGGATATTTCTCAATATTGCCTGAAAATGTTCTACATGTAATGTGCCTGCCTGTATAGTCTGTAGGCGTTATGAATGTTGTTTTCAGGCCAATAAGTGTACTGCCGGTGTCGCGAAGGACCGTAGCAAACTTGCCATTAACATACCCGTGATGGATGTCTAATCTGCCTTTTGAGTCTATTACCAAGTTAGCTTCCTCATTGGCAATAGGGATGGCGTGCCCGCTTGTTAAGATACCATCTTCATAGAAGGTGTTACAGACAGTGCATTTGTTAGCACTAAATACATCACAAGCCTGTGCTGCATTCACAGGATGTTTCTCTGGATTTTCGTCTTCTGACGCTGAGCTATCGAACAAGGCGGCATTGGCTTTGTTGGTCATATGCCTGCCTCTACAATCCATGCGATGGTGCCCGTAAGCCTTGCAGAGAAAACATTTACGTAAACTTTTGAACGATTTACGTTCTTTGTCTTGTCTGTTTACCATATATTGCAAGTATGTTTGGTACCCTGGGTTTTTATCGCACATCTCGTTCAAATGGTGAGAAAATTTGCAGCGAATGCAATGTCTAAATCTCTCAGAGGTAGGCCTGTTAGATTTTTGCCTACTATAGTTTTTCTCATAGTTGGCCGCTGCTACCAAGTTAATATCTGTAGCCTCAGTTGCAAAGCAATGTTTGTTGGCCGTGTAATAGGCCGACCCACGTCTTTCAATTTCTTCCACACTTGTGCATTCATTCTGCTGTAAGAACTTAGAAAAAGATGATGGGATAGAAGAAATGATTTTATCTCGAATGATGAGATCTTCTAATCTATCATAACTTTTGTTAATTTTGGCTGCTGAAGTCCATTTGCTGAAAACATCTCGGACTAAACAGAGGTAGTCAGAGAACGTCTGAGTTGGTTTTGGACTCAATTTACTAAATTGTTCTCTGTAACCTGCCTCGTCTAACATGAAATGTGCCATTATTTTAGATTTAATATAATGGTAATCTTTTCTGAGGTCTTTGGGGATGGTTTCAATGACTTTAAGAGGTTCCCCAGATAGACTCCTCATATACACAATATTCCATTCAGACAGTGGAACTTGGTAATGTTCCATTAAAGTCTCAAAATTTTGGGTAAAGGCTGCAATGCAGTCACCCGAGGTATAATTACGTACAATACCTTGATATTTCTTATACTGGTTTTCTTTTTCCAGTCTTTCAGCCTTTTTTGACTCTTTATTCATTGCAGTCTCAGTGTCAAGTTGTTTTATTTTCAACTGTAACTCTAGTTCTTCTCTCTTACTCTGAGCTGCTATTTCTGCTTTCTTAAGTTCACTGTCTATCTCAGCTTGCTTTGTCTTTGCAGCCATTTCTACTTCGGCTTGCTTTAATGCTGTTTCAATCTCTGCCTGCTTGGCAGCCATTTATGCTTGTTTTAGAGCTCTCTCCGCTGCTCTTTCTTCGCGTTCATTATTTTTCTCCTGTACCAGCAGGTATTCAGCGTATTTGTTCTCGCTCCATTTTGTTAATTCATCACCTGTCAGATGTAATTTAATACCCATATCGATGAAATCAAATAATGACGACATGATGGGGAAAATACGTCAATGAAAATCAGCCACACACAATATGTTATAAATGGTTAGTAGTAAACAATTTACAATTGATTTTACTATACGATGCGTGCCCACTATTGCATACGTAAAGTTAAAGTATAGAAAAATATACTCAAGTGCCCTGGATACGGTGAAGAATGGTTGGGAAATCGGGCTAGAAAACTGTAGGGTCGTTACTTCGGAACCACTAATGACCTCTACGGCAAGGTTATGGATGGTACGGAAAAACCTGCTTTGTTTTTGGAAGAAAATAAGTTAGCGTCTATTTGTTGGTGTGTGCCTGCAAGTCACTAAGTATTGATTAGGTTTGGATGGCGTCGAGTATAATTGTATGTCGTAAGTTTGTCCGTCAACAGTGTTTCTTTCAACAGAAGTTCCACTCTTTCCAAAACTTTTTGCGTTCCACAAACTCAATTCACAAAGACAATTTACGTATATCTGAACACTCAACAACATTGATGACACATCACTTACATCAAGATGACATTCAGTAAGGACATAGACATCAAGTTTACAAGATGGCGACAAGGTCAAAATGGCGACACAATCACGATGTCGACAAGGTCAAACGGTGACAAGTTTCACGAATCACAAATATTTTACACGTTTACAGGATCAAACAATATGTACTGTACGTTTACTAATGGTCTTACACATGTTTAAACAATATAGTAATCGATCACAATGAGACTTCCACGATCACATTTACATGTACTATAACTTTGACAAAAATTTACAAATTCACAAATTATAGTTTTAAATCGTTAATCACATATGGTTTAAACAAAGACGAGCAACACACGTCTACATATATTAGGTTCTTAAACAAGGACGAGCTACCCACGTCCACACATGTCAGGATCTTAGAATTGGCTCGTTTAGCTAACACGTGTGAGACAGTACAAGTATAACGTGATTCGACGTAAGACTCAACGACACAACGTTCTATGGATTTATTGCCATATTAAATACAGAACGATGATTACAACAATATACAATATATAACTCACGACGCTCACAACCACAATACAGCTCACAAGTCTGACGCTCAAGAGGACAGTCGTTCGGCTTTCAACCACAGAGATCCACACAAACGCCTTGCTTTCACCGCACACGTCCGTCCAGTCTCAGGTCCCAGCTCGGTCTCTCGCTAGCGCGCAAAACTCCCGACCGCCTCTAGTGGCGTCACGTGGCATGCGTGCGTCTGGTATCGTCGGCCTGACCGCTGGTCGCGTGTCAGGTAACAATCTTGTCAGCCCACAACTCTTGTCCGCCGGGTGGCGTAACGATGTTCCTGCATAGCTGTCCCATGTTAGGCTCTGACACCAGGTTACCTTTCTAATTGGTACACACCACACCCAATTTCAGGAAACTGATATTTAATTGTTGAATTACCATCACACTTAACATGTGCAACAACAAAAATGTTTACTATGTTTTCACACTTGTTGACCTCTCACGTATTGATGCTTGTTTATTGATGGTCTGTGTGACTGGTCCAATATTCAACTTTTCTAATATTTTGTGTAAATCACAATAGAGATGTATGTACTGGCCAGAAGGCTCAGGCCCAGTCAATAAATGATTAACATGAATTGACCTTCTGTTAATTTATCAGTTCAAACCTATCTGTGAGTCAGCATCTTCTTTGTACATCATGTTGTCAGAATCTAATGTGATTGATTATGTGTTTGATTGTTTAAAAATAAATCCACTCATAATGACTTACTAAAATGGGGGAGAGAAGACTCTAGATCTATCAACTGCTCAATATCCATGTTTTCTTCATCTAAATCAGGCTGAGAAAATTCTCCAGACTTTCCTCAGATTTGATAAACAAAAAGGGGGCTCCAGAGCTACAGAATCCTTGGAGAAGGGGCAGATTCCCAGTTAGTAATTACTATTCTCACCAGGGCCATAATCTATATCTCCTAGACTACTTAATAGAACGAGGCCTGCAGATAACTCAAGGTTCATATTCTGGGGTTATTAAATATAGAAGAGGATGGGGCTCTACTTCTTTTGTTAGAGATGGGGCATGCACTACAGTGATCTCCCACTCCCTTCAAAAATATATGACAGGCGTATAAAATAATTCCTTACTTATTTTACGTGTACATTAGTGTTCAAGCATCATGATGATCACGTGTCGAGCCAGCTGGCGCAGGCGCTCATGTCTCTCCATAGATCTCTATCTGTGGTGTTTATGTTCAACTCTGCTGGTGATATTCCTCCATGCCACCGTCTCAGTCTGTCCAGCATAATTTCTCTTGGCCTGCCTCAGTCTCTCTTCCCTTTACTATGCCCAGACATAAGCTATCTTTTATCACTTGTCAATCACAGTAAACATTATGCCGAAGAGAACCTAGACGATAAAACTGAATCTAGAAAATAAATTACCCCGAATTAGATGAACCGAAATTCTGATACCAGATTGTGTTCATTTATCGCATGACATTGTCGCAAACCTGATAATGGATTGTGTTCATTTATCTCATAAAATCCATCAATTCAGCAGTATTGTTGAATTATATATATATATATATATATATATATATATATATATATATATATATATATATATATATATATATATATATCAGATATGACTGAGCTACCGTATGACAACAGACAGTACTACCTGCTTTCTGTCAGCATCGAATGTTGGGCGGCGCTTACCAAACCCGACACCCCACATTGTGCCAACGGCTTCGGGCGGAAGAGCGCAATTGGGAAGGTACAAGTCTTATCCTGGTGCGAGGAAATGCAACCTAAAGACAAATGTCATGGCAGGGTAGACCAGGCCCTAAGACTTGGTTGGCGGCTGGTCTAAGATGGAAGCTCCGACAGGCGGACAGTTAGAACATTGCTTTGCTGATCCGGCAGCTTCTGCAGCTTGTCTTGTTCTAGATGTATTGGTTTTACCATTCCTCAGGAGTGAACTAGGCAGGCCGAGAGAGGAATCATGCTGCATAAGCAACACATGGTCTATATATTTTAGCCCAGGCTTTGTGCTGTAGAGAAGTATAACTCCATCACTGGTCTTAATCGACCCGGAATCAACGCGAGAGGTAGCAGTTACGGGTTATAAGTCCTTGTCAATTGGCGTAGACATGGGGCGCCACGGGTTGCCTCTGACAGTGGGAGACACCTACAGACGTCACTGATCAGCTACCGCCCGCCTTAAGCTGGGCAGCCCCAGGCCAATTGGGTGCTGATCCGCCACAGCCTGCCTGCCTCAATGGGTTCTTGGGGCTAGGACAAAATCTGAATCGCAGGCTATTAAACCATTGCACCAGGCACTAATAAAAGTAAAAATAGAAACCTCAAGCTACGGCTTGCAACCTGGAGCATAAGAACCATGTTTCCAGGATTTTCCCTCTGACTTGGCGAATATTGACGATGTGAGAAAAACGTATGTGATTGATGCCGGACTCAATCGTCTTAACATTGATATTGCTGGCCTGCAGGAGACTCGCCTCGCTGAGGAAGGGTCACTCAGGGAAAACAATTACACCTTTGTTTGGAAGGGTAGAGGGCAGGCAGAAAAAAAGGCATCATGGTGTGGGCTTTGTAGTGAAGAATTCGCTACTGGAAATGATAGATATTCCAGCTGGAGGTAATGAAAGACTATTATCCCTGCGCTTGGCAACCTCTTGTGGTTTTGCCACCATTATCATTGCATATGCACCGACACTTGCTTCCTCTGACGAAGTGAAGGATTCGTTCTATGAGGAGTTAGAATCTGCGATCAAGGCAGTTCCAAAATCCGAATACATTTAAATGTTCGGTGATTTCAATGCTCGTGTGGGCGAAGACTCGAGTTCATGGCCAGTGTACCTTGAAAAATACAACATCGTCCGCATGAATGAAAATGGGCAAAGACTGTTGGAGCAGAGCACCAGAAATGACCTATGTACTACAAACTCCTTCTTTAAAACAAAAGAGCTGCATAAGGTCACATGGAGACATCCAAGATCCGGCCATTGGCATCAACTGGACTTCATCATCACACGGAGACAACATCTGAACCAAACATCATTAACTCGAAGTTACCACAGTGCTGATTGTGATACGGATAATTCTTTGGTTGTTGCAAGAGTTAGACTAAGACCAAAGAGAACCTACACAGCTAAACATAAATCTAGCCTTGGGATTAATGTTATTAACACCCACGATCCTTATAAGTGCTTTGAGTTCCAACAGCAACTTGAAGACGCTTTCACTGATACAACCAAAAATTGTACAGCAAGTGAAAGTGGGGTAATCTAAAGGAAACTCTTTATAAAACAGCGGTAGGGTTTTACGGCACTGTGGATTATGAGAGCCAGGACTGGTTTGCGGCACACAGTCAGACACTGTAGTCCTTGATTGATAAAAAGAATATAGCTCTCTTAAGAAACAAAGATAGAACAACGCGTAACAATCTCAGTGAGCTGAAGCAAGCTAGGAAGGATGTGCAAAAGGCTACCAGGCAGAGTGCAAGTGACTATTTGATCAAGTTATGTGAGTCCATTCAAAATGCAAGTGGTAAAGGAAACATCAGAAGCATGTATGAAGGGATAAAGAAAGCCTGTGGTCCAAAGATTAAAAGAAGTGCACCACTGAAAACCTTGACTGGAGAAATCATCACTTATAAGAAACAGCAGATGGATAGATGGGTGGAGCACTATATGGAGATTTACCCAAGTGACACCAAACTAGCGGATGATGCCCTCAATGCCATAGAGGCCCTACAAAGTCTTGACCACCTGGACACACTTCCTACCATAACATAAGTTAAGTGTTAGTTAGTTAGTTAGTTAGTTAGTCGTGGTTCCAACTTCACGGCAACGGGTGGTCCCCATATTGCTCCGTTCCTGTGCCAGTGAATATCTCACAAAATGCTCCTCACTGCCCAATGTGAACAATGGAATAGACAGGAGTATCGGCAAGCCAACAGTCCGCATAGCTGCGCATAATGCCGCCGCCAGAATGCCAACACAAAAGTCCTCCATGAAAAAAACAGTTCATCGTGGATGGAAATGGCATTCACCAGAAAGACTTCATTGACCCGGATTTTATCCCATAAGGCTCTGTCTCTTTCCGCAGGACGACCCGCTGAAAGCGCCGCACAATGCACGAACTCCTTAGCTCCAGCGACGACTCTCAGGAGTCTCCTGAAAAATGCACTCGTGAGCTGAAAAGGCAAACCAGTCAATCCAGCAACAGCCGGCCGCCATTGTTCCAAACATGCAGTTCACGCTACAAACAACCACGGACAGATGTAAAAGTATTCCACGCGAAACTCACAGATCACAGTGTCGCGCCACGGACTCACTCAGTAGCAGGCGACGAAACCATATCCTCCTTAGTCGCCTCTTACGACATGCATGGTAGGCAACCGTGTTACTATTCTTTGCTCCCCCGTATGGGCCCCGGCAACACACGGGCGAGAAGTTAGCTGTGATATGAATGAACTTGCATCTGGCAAGGCTCCAAGTAAGGATGGGATTCCAATAGAGGTTATCAGGAGTGGGCAAGACACACTCACTCTACAGATCCACCAGCTAACAGTGCTATGCTGGCGAGAAGGACAAGTCCCACAGGATTTCAAAGACTCAAGCATCATATCATTGAACAAGAACAAGGGCGATTGGAATGACTGTAACAACTATAGGGGTATCTCACTTCTGTGTATTGTTGTAAAAGTATTTACCATAATTGTTCTGCGCAGACTTCAAGTCCTAGAAGATCAAGTCTACCCCGAATCACAGTGTGACTTCCGTCATAACCGGTCAACCACTGATATAATACTCTCATTTCGACAAAAGCAAGAAAATGCCGTGAACAGAATCAGCCACTGGTTATTGCCTTCGCATTTGATTTGGTCGGGTCTGTTCAAGGCACTAAAGATGAATGGCTGCCCAGCAACTCTTCTGTCCATTGTGGAATCGTTCCACATAGGCATGAAGGGTATAGTCAAGTTTGATGGTGTAACTTCAGAAGAGTTTGTAAACAAGAGTGGAGTTAACAAGGTTGTGTACTAGCTCCCATCCTCTTTGGAATATGCAAGCTGTCACAGAAAATAAACTTGTTAGTTGCGATCGATGACAAACAAGACCCGACATTAGTCTGCAAAAACAACCGACCCTTTGATGTTGTACAGACTGAGAAAAATACGTCGTTAAAACTGTCTACACCCGATCGGCATTTCTAACTGAGAAACAAGATACGTCGCGTCAAAATGTCTACCCCTGGTCGGCGAATCTTTATGATGTGGGTTGTTCGAGAAACGAATAACAACGCCAAACGTCTGCCAAGGCGGTAGTAGCCTTTAAAGTGCTAGACGGAAAGTCTGGACAGACGCGGGATGGATTCTGTGATGTGGGGAATTCTGTGGTTCACAGACAGACTGAACTATTGATGTACGGGACAAAGAATTTCTCCAAATGAAAGCAAATTTGACGGCGGATTGACTCCGGTTAGTCTAGAAAAGGAGGAGGAAACCAGATTCGGGACGGATCAGCGTCTAGACTTTTTGGTGACGTCAATATAAAAAGCGTTGCGGTAAACAAGTGGAGTTAGTCGATCAAGATTTCTGAAGTGTGAAAGATCGGTGTAGTTTTCCGAGTTGTGTTCAATGAAAGAAACTAGGGTGTCAACTTGTTGATATTTATCGGCGGACATAGATCCAGTCTGTGAATGCCTAGTTTCGATTAGCAACCGGAATAGGAATATGGTAGGCTATTAATCATATCTAACTTAGAGTATGATTAGGAATAGAGTACAGTACTGTGCGGTGATATAATGTATTATAGGTGCGGTGATATAATGTATTATAGGTGCGGTGATATAATGCATTATAGGTGTGGTGATATAATGTATTATGATTAGTGATAGAATGTCCTATAAGTGCGGTGCTAGAAAGTATCATAAGAGCGTCGGCACTAGTATCCTATTGTGTGGCTTCAACTAGCTTGTGTGATATATTATTTTACTCAGGGAGTTGAGGACAATGTAGTGGGATAATAATTAGAGAGATTGAGGATGGTTGGGAGGGAGGAGAGGAATGTGAAAGGGTAGGATCTTCCAATAGGGCATCTGCTGGGTTTCTACCCGTTCATTTATTCTTTCCTGGTGTTGCCATGTCTCAAATCATGTGATGAGTTATTTGGCCGTATGACAGAGATCGGATCTCTGTTATAGATCTGAGTGCTGCTATTGGCCTACACTCACCTAATTCCGGCCAGGATTGAGTTGCCCTCACCATAGTATTCTCTATTCTACAGGTTCCATTTACAGGTCCATGTATGTGTGCTATGATATGCAATAGTGAAGCTAGAATACATCTTAAAAGATGATGGCTCAGAATTTGAAGACAGAAGTTGCTGAGAGGCCGCTACATTGGGCGTATACCCAAGTTGGTTTGCGGGAACCTGGCTTCTGCTGAGCAGGACATGCTGATGAGATTTATGCATAGCAAGTGATAGGTGTATCACTGATCAGTCAGAACATTGTATATATACACTACTGATACCAGGAACATTCATACAAAATTTATACTGATACCTAGAACATTCAGAGTGTGGTGTTAATATGGGGAATCTTTACAACCAGTGACACTAGATCCATTGAGATTTCCCCAGTAACAGTGACAATAGGGTTAGAATTTTTCTGATTAATAATCAGTTAAGTAACAGAGGAAATTCATAGTGGGAATCAGATTGAAGACTCTCATTAGACAGTGTTTGTCATGGGTGTCCAAGCATCCTAGTGGTTCAAGAGACAACGGAGGAAGTCTTCACGTGACCGGAGGAGCATCACCTTGGTGAGGTTGCTTGTCTGGAATACATGGTGCTAGTGTGTTCTCAGCACAGTGATGAGAATGACTATACTCCTGAACACTGATCTGAGTCTATATACACTTTAGAGTACACGTCACACATTCTACACTTTACATACATACACACACACACACACACACACACACACACACACACACACACACACACACACACACACACACACTTCTCCTACATATACTCTTTGCTTTAATAAATGTCTTGGTTTTATTTGTTGAAGCTAGAGTTGTCACGTATGTTATGTTGGGGAAGAATGAGAGGGGGCATGATCCAGGAGTGAGTAAGAGTGAGAAGAAGGTGTCTTCAGATTGAGGGAGTGTTGTGGACGGAGTCTGCTGGATATCTCCAGGATAGAGATATTGAATTAAAACAAATCTGGGTGTTGATTCCCCTCACTCCAGGGACGACACTAAAGTGGTAAAGAAGAACAAATAACTACTACGACATTCATTCTTTACACACACGACACAAGCCTTATCTAGGTGTGAGGAAATGCAACCTAAAGACAAAATGTTATGACAGGGCAGACCAGGCACTAAGCCTTGGTTGACAGATGGGCTAGGATCGAAGCTCCGACAGGCGGAGAGTTAGAGCATTGATTTGCTGATCCGACAGCTTCTGCAGCTTGTCTTGTTCCAGATGTAGGGGTGTTGCTTTTCCTCTGGAGTGAACTAGGCAGGCCGAGAGAGGGATCATGCTTCATGGGTAGCACATGGTCTCTATATTTTACCCTGGCTTTGTGCTATGGAGAGGAAATAACTCCATCCCTGACTATACTTTTCACTTTTACTGAAATATGCCTTTGATGATCAGGATGGTGGTATATACATTCACTCACGTTCAGATAGCGGCCTCTACAATGCTCAGAGATTGAAGGCCAAGATCAAAATTAGGAGGGTATTGATTAGAGAGTTGCTTTTTGCAGATAATGCTGTAATTACGACCCACTCTGAAGAAGAATTACGTCTACTATCTGCATTCTCCAATGCTTGTTCTGAATTTGGTTTAACAATCAGCAAAAAGAAGACACAAATTATTTCACACATGGGATACCATCAATCTTTATTGACGAAGCCGAACTAGAGATAATCATCATCATCAAGTTCCATTCTGACTGGCGTAGGCGTTCATGACTCTCTACTGATCTCGGTCTTTGGTTTTCTGGATCAACTCTGCCAGTGATATTCCTCCATGCCACCGTCGCAATCCATCCAGCATCATTCCTCGTGTTCTGCGTTTGTCTCTCTTCCCCTCGATCGTTCCAGTTTTCACGATGTTCTCCAACACCTCTCTTCTCATCACATGACCAACAAAAAAAAAGATGTTTGTCTCTTTCTTATTGTTGTATATAATGTTCTAGTTTCGTTAGCCTCTTTAAGGCATTCATTGTTAGTTACTTTGGCAGTCCAAGAAATTCGCAACATTCGTCTAAGGAACCACATCTCTGTTGCTTCCAATCTCTTCCTAATTTGTTCATTTATATTCCAAGATTCATAGCCATACAGCAAAACAGGTTTTATATAGCTCTTCGGCACTCTCTTACATTCAATGATAGCGACTTATTGCATAAGATAATCTTCATTTTCTGAAATGCAGCCTTTGCTTGCCCTATTCTGCTCTTGATCTATCATATGCATCTTCCATCTGATGTTATGAATGCCCCTAGATATTTAAAACTATCCACTTTGTGAAGAATTTTCCCTTCTATCTCTATTTCACATTTGGGTGTCACCTGTATCTTTGATATCACCATTGTTACTGTTTTCTTGATATTCAAGGAGAGTCCTTTCTTTGCACTCTCTGTTACTACAATGTCCAACAATTGTTGTAGATCTGTTGCATTATCCGCTATCACTACTGTGTCATCTGCATAGCGTATATTATTTAAATTATAACCTCCA